>JAUBNY010000430.1:139539-167479 GCA_032275445.1 Crypturellus soui | reverse complement strand
TAATTTAAATCATTGTAATCAATCAAAAGGTAATGTTCAAATGGGCAAAATTAACTAAATTCAATTATAATATTCTATGCAGGTATCAGTTTCTGTAGAAGACTATATAAATGTGTAGAAGACTATACAAATTTATAGAAGACTATATAAATATAGCCTCAGGTATAAGTGTATAGATTTGTCACTGTGCATGAATATAATACACAGACTTCCTATTTGTTGTACAAACACTATCACATATTCCAGGTACATTCCAGGTATTAAAATGTTGCTTTTCCTCAGGTTACATTTACTGTTCTTACCCAGTCCAGTTACTGTGATTGTGGCTGGCCGTGACTGAATCTTTCCAAACTGATTTTCAGCTTCACAGATGTAAGTCCCCTCATCACTGACCCACAGATCTGGAAGAAGAAAAGCAAACAAAAAATCAGATTACAGCACCTTAGATGATTTCCAAAATCTTTCAATTTTAAAATACTTTTTTTTGACAGACTACTCATTTCCATCGGTCACAAAGTAGTAAAGAAATGACTTGGTGAGAACTTAAGAAGTATTACATTTATACGGTACTTTTTATCACTTTAATGCAACAAATACTTAATAAAGTATATGTTAAGGTGTATACAAGGTGTATACAAGGTGTATGATAATATACTATATACCAATAGACAAAAAACTTTAGTCCACCTACTATTAATAGAGAGAGCTCCTGTTCTGAGCTGATTGATGGAACTAACTGCAAAGGGTCTTGAGAAAAGGGAAGCGCCGTTCAGCCGCCTCCACTTAACCTTGGGCTCCGGGTAACCCTGAACGTAGCAGGGCAGGGTGATGTTTGAGCCAAGGTCCACGGATTCATCACTGGGCTCCTGAGTGAAAACAGGGGGAGCTGGAAGAAAAAGGAATACACAGACAGTGAGTGAGGGAAGCCACATGGCATTAGCAAATGA
This sequence comes from Crypturellus soui, assembly GCA_032275445.1. Taxonomy (NCBI): domain Eukaryota; kingdom Metazoa; phylum Chordata; class Aves; order Tinamiformes; family Tinamidae; genus Crypturellus; species Crypturellus soui. The sequence goes on along the minus strand of JAUBNY010000430.1, from coordinate 166,532 downwards.
CATGAGAAAACTTAGTTTCGTAGACAACACTAAAAAGGGGTTTCCAGACTACGCAACTCTCTGAAGATGTATGAATGGTTCTGACAAAAACTCAGATAAATTAGAGCACCAATAACCAGATACAGAAATACTGAAATCAGAGAATTTATAGTCAAAATTACAAGCTACTTACAGCCAACATCTAGGGTAATCTTTCCAGAGGCTCTCCCTGCATCATTGGTAGCCACACAAGTATAATCACCAGCATCGAGATCTTGAGTTTCCTGAATCTTCAGAAGACCCCGATGACTATCAATAATGAGAAACGCAGATGCCCGCAACTCTAAATCACCTAAACCCGGACAAAAAAAGACAGAAATATCACAGGCTTTTTACCAAAGTTATTTCAACAAAACAGTGTCCAAGTTTGAGGTTATTTCACAACATCACTGTATTCACTTAGCAGGTAACTACTCTGGTTTCCATTTAACTGAGTGGGAAGACTTATTACTGCAAATTCTTATTTATTTATTTTACAAAGAGGATGTAAACTCAAGTACCTTTGGATGGAGATCTGGACTGTAAGGCTGTATTTCTCCTTCTCAGATTAGAGATTAAGCATGGCAGTCACCTGTGTGCCACCTCCTGACAAACCTGCAGCTCCGTAGAAGCTGGAGAACTGCTCTGCTACCTCACACTCAGCAGTAACCCCCTCATTATGGGGTAGCATTCAAAACTGGCCCATATGAACCCTTTATTTTTTAATACTTCTTCTGATATTTTCTAATAAAGAAAAAATCTCATTTAAGTAGGCCAGGGGAACAACTCTGCTTTTTTACTTATGTAAGAGTATGTTTATTTAATATATTTAAACAGAAACAAGAATTTTTGCTCTAGAAATCATGTACTACACCTAGATCAGAAGACTACCTAAGTCAGTCACTGGTTGAACACTACAAACATGAACGCTACAAAATGAAGTCACTTCAAGATCACTGTTTAAAATAACAACTGCTTCAGAAAATAAGCCTAACACGAAGTAAGAAATGCACCTTTAAACCATTTAACTTGGGGATGAGGGATTCCAGTTGTTTTGCATTCCATAATAGTTGTGTCTCCAAGGGCTACCAGAATTTCATTTTGAACTATGGTCAATGTTGGACCCTCTAAAAAGAAACAATACAGAAAAATATGAGTTCCTCATCCAAAGCATATATCATTTTTAATTCATGAAAGACTGAATTTCTTCTAATAAGTGGACAAAATATTTATACTGAAAATCAAACGGACTTAAAATGTGCACAGGGTAACTGCCAAACACTAGCAAACAGGCAAAGGAAGCACTTTGAATGCCCAGAGCACCCAGAACATGAGTAGAACACACAGGCATTCAGTGAACTTGATCAAGCAGGGAGCAAAAAGAGTCAGAGTCTCTCTCACCTTCCAGATAGATGTTAGCTATCAAGAACATTGCTATTTACATTGCTATAGTATCAAGTACATTGCTATTATTATTTTTTCTAGTTCAGTAAAACATGTATTATTGTGCTGTTTAGAGGAGAGAATATGCTTCAGTACTCCAGAACGTAGAATGTTCAGTCCCTCACCCACCTTACTTTAATATCTGATCTTAACTTTCTCTTAAAAGTAGAACAAGCAAACAAATCAAGCCTAAGTTATCTAACAACACTGCTCTTATTTGAACAAAAAACAAGAGACATTTGGGAGCTGCTCAACATCTTTCCTGATTTTTTTGAAAATAATACTGAAATGTTCTGTGCGCCTCTGTAAATGTTAACGCCTCCTCAGTGATCGTGTGTTAGTTTTGCTATTTTTAATTTCATTGCATTGGTGCTTTTCCTGCTTACCAATATAGATAAGGGTGGACGTCTGTTTCTCTGTCCCAGCTGAGTTACTTGCCAAGCAACCATAAACTCCTGCATCTTTTGGAACTGCCTTTCTTATGATTAAAGTACCTTCTGGGGACAATCTATACCTGCAGATAAACAGAGGACCAACAATGGTAAGGAGAAAAAAAAAAAAAAAAAAAAAAAAGAGTCTGTAACTCCAAGCAACAGTGGCCCTATTACCAAATGATTTACAAAGAAGCATTACTGTTTTTTTTTTCTATGACAAACAACAATATTTGGTATTATTATAATCTCTTGGAGGACTTCAATGCATTTAGTGAACAGTCTAAAATTTAACCTAGGGAAAAACTTCTGAAGAATGTAATCACAGTATTTCTATTTTAGAGATGAGGAAACTATAACTAAAGAGCTATGAAGATTAAGTTTGAGGTACACAGCTTGACTTTACTCAGAGATTGCTGTGGAAGAAACAGTAAGAATATCTTAGCAGTCTTCAAAAGCACTTTCACAAAAAGGAAAGAAAATGACGGGGAGCTATAGCACCTACCTGCTTGAACCAATAATAAACATATCATTATATGTCCATACTACTGTTGGTTTTGGATAACCTGTTGCAGAGCACCTGATAGACACTTCAGAGCCTTCTGTAAAAGTTTGATTCTTGGGTGAGATGACAACCCTAGGTGGTTCTATAAAAAGAAATAAAACCCAGTAGATTAGAATAGCAAATTAAAAAGATACATTTTGCAAACAGAGATGATAATAACTGCTTTCTTCTAGTTTTCAAACAGTTGTACTGGGAGAAACCAGTAACGAAGACTTGAACATTTCCTTCCAGCTACCTCCATTCAACATGGACAACAACCATGAGACACACATGGATTGCACGGCAAGGCTATCTGCTACATTAAAATACACTCGCACTAAAATGCACCTATGCTCACAGCATTCTTTAAAGCCAAGTATCATTCAGAGAGTTCATATTTCTTGAATTAGTTATGTTTCCTTAACTCTCACTCCTTTTTCTTCCTCTGTCGTCTATTTCCTTACTATAAGCCATTTCAGCAAAGTACAAGGCAACACTAAGTCAAGATTCTGGTTATAGAAGCCAATTAACTCACATGCCTATACAATTTGTACTGAGATACATAACACAGAGCTCCCAAACGTGGACTCCAACACTGACAAAATGACAGAATGCATCAAGTGAGTTCACCAGCACCAGTCATCAAGGCCACAAGGTTTAGTTAGAGTGGGGAGAAGAAGATGCACATCACCTGCTGCCTGAGAAACAAGAAATGTACAGTACTAACAGCTGCTGCTCCCCTGTTAATATAAAATAACAAAAAAGTGGCTACCACTGGAGGAAGGCATTAGTTTCAATTGGGGAGTTTAGGCTTTTGCCAATCATGCACTGTCTGAGTTTTATTAAACTTGTGCACAAAATAGCCCTTGCCGAGCACTCTGGGACTGAAGGTCTAGGCCTACTCTGTCTTTCTGGAGAGCAAGAGGCTGCATCCCCGCCACGTGCTGAGGAGGAGCACAGAGGTGCACAGCACAGCACGCTCATCCTGCCTGCAGTGGGAGCTCCACTATGGCACAGGCTCACACCACAGATCCTTGAGAAGCTTTTATTGCTGCTAAGGAAAAATCAGCAATAGGCAGTAAATATAATGCAGTGATGCAGGGCAGAACCCGGCAGGATAGAGGATTTAAAAGTGTCCTGATGGGCAACTTCCAGTGACTTCCTACCCACATCTCACTCTGTAACAAGCAATGAAACCTGCAGCCCTCCTAGCCCTTGCATTCCCTGGAAGGATTAATCCTGCGTCTGCTTGATTAGCACATGAGGAGGAACACTTTTTTTCTAGGTTCCATCTTTTAAAGCTATTTGCTTAAAAAAAATCACAGACTAAAAGAAATACAAGCAGAGTGCTCCTACAGAACAACTTGGCTTGTAATACAGCTCAGCTGAACAGGAGACCAAATTTCTTAAGGAGCACAGGAAGAAATTTAAGATATAATTAGTGGTAATATCAGCATACAGATCATGCATGTAAATTACTTAACCTGTTATACACTTTTATTTCAAATATCTACACTACATTTTGTGCTCCGAGTTTCATGAACACTTGAGGTTTGCTGGTATATCATGAAAACATATATGCCATCCTAATAAAGCATAGAAACCTTTTAAAGGAAATGGTTCTTGAGGATTTATGGGAGAATTTTTGATGCAATATGTGCTCTGCTATGGTTCACTGCATAGCAGAACTACTGCTCCAACTGGGTAACTTTGTTTCACTCGTTAACAGGCTGTGAGAGCTTGGAGAAGAGTCTGAAATGGGTAAGTAAAAATGTATTTAAAAAAAAATCATGGCAACACTGCCAAAGACAGTGACCACATTTGCACAAGCAGAACAAAAAATAGCTTCTATGTAGACCCACGAAGTTTTGAACTTGGACATAGCTGTAAAATATCTTTCCATTCTTAATTTTATGTTCCTTAATCCTCCCAAATGTGTTGCTTTTCTATGCTACAGTGAACTTAATACCATCTGTGAAATCCTATCAAATCCTGCAGGGTTTCATAAAAGCTCTGAATTTTCCAAGATCCTGGAAGAAAGACACCAGAGGAAGGCAGAGTCATCACCCTAGCACTGAATCCAGATACAAGAGGCAGGGAGAGGGAAAACATGGATGTAAACTAGAGAATGGGCCTCAACCACTTCACGCTGTGCGCAGCTTTCTCAGCTATTTTTGTTCCCTCTTAACTCCTGCCAAGAGCTGCTAGAAGACGTGGTGCACATGAGGGGCTGGGGCAGGGTCTATGCTCCTGCTGCTGCTCGCGCGGTGCAGGGCTTGGCTCTTGCCCAGCACTGAGGCTGCACAGCCCTCACTAGCAGGTACTGCCACACACCATCAGGATCAGGAGTAAAACTTATATTTAACGCTACTGCTGGCTTGTACTTGAACTACCAGCCAGAAGCAGAACGGCCACACTGTGCACTCCTTTCCAAGCTGGTTTGCTTGCTCAGAAGAGGACAGCAAGCATGCAAGGAGATAGAATAGCCTCCCGGGCAATCGATTCTATTTCAGCCTTTGATAAAATGTATGTATGGGAGTAAACTAAGAGCACTACCCAACCCATTGAAAGTCCAAGAGAAACTCCTTGGAATGGAGATGTGTAATGCAAGGCCCCTGGAGAGAAGAGGCTGCAGCTTGTCACAGGTGGAGGCACTGGGACTTGTAACCACTCTTCAGTAAAGTCAGCTCCAGGAGTTAACACAAATTATAAAACAATTTTCATACTTTTTATTTTATAAAGTGTATATAAAAACACACCTTTATCAGCTTTTATTAACAAAAAAAGGAAAGAGATCTTCTAACAGTATATTTTTCATTATTTTGCATTTTTAATGGAAGTTTACCCAAAAGCCAGCAGGGAACAGCTCCTGAGTCCTTATTGCTAAAGAATCACTACCTCTTTCAGAGCATCTTCTAGAGCCTTTTTTGTCTTTTTACCATTTCCAAGAATGATGCTTGAAGACGTGCAGGATTCAAACTGCTGCTCTAGCAAGTAATTGGTTAAAGGTGTGAATTTTACTTCCTCCAAACTTTAACTTAAGCATTCAGCCACTCTTGTGTACAGCTGGGTACAGAGTTGTGGCAGTATCAGTCTCTTCCTGTACTCATGACCCATCCATGTTAGCAGCAGGAGTCTGAACTTCCATATGCTTCAAATGAACACTATGTTCTACAGGGACTGCAAGAGTGGTGTGAGGAATTAATTCTTTTGACTGTGAAAGACTAGCTAACCTCACTGACATCTATCATTTCTTGTGTATCCATGACTTTAAATATGCCTTAGTTTTCCAGTGGAATTAGAAGGAAAGCATATGACTGAGATCAAACTTTATAAAAACCTACATTGTTCTGGTGTCAAGAATGTACCCAAGAAAGCTACAGAAATACAAAAACACACAAAAGCCAATTTAACATTTGACTATAAAAATGAAGTTTTGTAGATACTGCAGAATCTCCTCCCGGAAGTAGATTTGCACATGGAAGTCAATTCACACAATTCAGGTTATTGGCATTTCTACAAAGTAAGACATTTATGCACTTAAACATAACCTGTCACTATTCTCAAAAGGAATCTTCTCTGCTCATCCCATTCGTATTGTTTTAGCTTAAGTCATGTTTCAATCAATAGGCATTTAACAGTAGATATTCAAGGTAGTATTTCAGTTTTGTTCATGAACCAGATGAAAAACATGTAAAATAAAAAATGGGCATAAGGAAAAACAAGAGTGTGCAGAACTGCATACACGTATCCCTGCTGAGGGTCAGTGTGCTCAGTGCTGGCTCCTACTCTTGTGCAGGGTCTCTGAGCAAGACACCGTTGGTTTCACATCACTCGAATCACGTTCCTGGTCCCCTCAACAAGCTTTTCTTAACCTGTATTTCAAGCTGAGCAGTGTCCAGGACAGCACACTTGAACCTTCTTGGGCTACTAAGTTCTGTTTTCTCCCACCGTTTTTAATATGGACAGCATTCCCATATTAGAGGCAAAAGATAGCTGCAATCCTCAAAAACAGTATTTCATTGCCTACTCTTGCTTACTCAAACCAGAAAACATACAAAAATCAAGACAATACATAAAGTTACATCTAGCAACATCCACATGTCAGGATTGGAGTTTTAATGGAGTGTTTCTCAAAATCCCAAAGGGTCAATATTACTTATGCAGGTGAATAACATCAAAAACATTTTACAGTTATCAAAATAAGCGCTAGTCTACAGAGCCGCATTTGATGACCTTTCCACGTCTCTCACACCACAGCCACACACAATTTTGAAAGGGATCTTCATTTAACTTTGCTTAGCACTAGTGTGCAACACTTGAGCAGAAAAGAAAATGGGGAAAAAAGTCAACTCCCATTCAAGGATTCAATCTGTATTTGCACAGCTGTAGGAAAATAAATAAAAATCAGATGAACATTCTCTTTCAGAAGCAGCATTATCAAACTGAAAACTTTCAAAACAAGCGTTAAGCATGTAAAACAGATGCTGGATTATTTTGAGAGCTACCAGCTTTTCTTTCTACCTTAACTCACTCCAAAAAAGTACGGACAAAAAGCAGAATTTATTCTCTTATGATTAAGAGAATATTCAGGGAACAATATGGAGCCATCCCAGCAATACTACTGGGATTTAACCCAACCTCTGTATTTAACCCAATCTCTGGGATTATCTGCAATTACATAAAGCTTGACATTTTATTAATAGATTGTGATGGATTCTATTTGCCTTCTTTGAAATTTTAACATGACAATCCTTCCAAGCTTTTCTCTTCTTAAATACAGCCACCTTTTACTCAAAGGTTCTTGGGCATTCTAAATCTTAGCCAAGGATTTTAAGGCTTGTGTGTGACACAGGGAACAGATTAGTACATCTCCAGAAAAGAGAGACATGAGCAAACTAAAATGAGGCTAAGAAATTCTGCAGCCACTCAGCTACTGCAGGAGCTCTGTGCAGTGCAGGAGGTAGGTTACATGCTCCTGAGGAAGAGACACAGACACTACTGCCAGAATCCAGACCCAGCTTAGTGTTTCCTGCAGTTTAGCTCTCTTCTAAACACCTTTCATCAAAAACAAAAGAAAATACTCGTCAGTCTTCTCAGCTAGCCCTGTCAAAACCATCCAAGGGTGTTCTCAGGCACGTTTTAAAGCTGTTAGCAGTACGAGTGCCAGCCAAAATGTAATTCCCAACTATCTGACATAATCATTCTCAGATATATGAATGATTTGAAACTAAATATTCTGCTGAGGCAGCAGTAAACTACTTGAGCTTTACTGTAAGAAGCTGCCACAAGTAATTTGGTCACTTTGTTAAATCTTCCAGCTGGTCTACAGACATTAGGGAGAAAAATCTAAATCCCAAGAAGAGATGGGTAGGAGAAAACGCTTCTACTGTTGCCTTTGACATGGTTGAGTGATTGTCCTGATTGAAAAATCCTGGGGAATTTCAAACAAAACTATCAGTTTTCCAAAGGTTTAGAAGGTTGAGTTTCTCATTTTCCTCCCCTTTAGCCTTGCCAGGACTTTAGCAGTTAGACTCTGCTGTAGATATCCAAAGGGTGACTCAAGCAATTCAGTAAGGAAATGCCTCTCGGCTTTATTTTGTAATAGGTTCTACATAAATCATTGCACATCTACTTATTACTACTCAGGAAGCCAGTAAAGCCCTTTCCACAGAGGGCTGAACCCCCTCCCTTTAGGCAGTATTACAGTTTCACTATACACCCTTCTTTAGTCCCGAGAGCCTTAACTAAGGCAATACCATTGACTTCCCTGCTCCATATTTTTTAATTTTCCATCAACTAACAAAGTCCTAGAATTAGAGCAGTGAAGTCAGTGGAGTCACCTGTTATGGAATGAACGTGATCTGGTGTCATTAATAAGCAGAAAACCTGTCAGAGCTGGACCACTCACAAGCAGTTTTATCAAAAGAGCCAAAAGCTAAAAATACAGGACAGAATAGCTTGTGTTCTCCACACCCCCGCCCCACCTCTTTTCAAAATGTTTTGCTTTTTCCTCCCTCTTCCTATTCACAAGGCTGAGGCTAAGACCAAAAGTTCCAGTCCCTTCAAAGTAACTAATCTATAGGACATCCAGATTTTAAGAGACTTACCTCTAAAGCAAATTACTGCACTTTTACTTATTTTTTGAACTTTATTTCCAATACAAAGAGGCAGCACTTACCTAAGTCTCACCAAATGAGCCCTAGCATTGTTTGGCAACTACTGTTGCTATCGTAAAACAAGAAACGCTACATAATATTCTATCAGTCTCCAAGTTGTTTTTTGTATCCGTCTCTAAACTGTATTTTTCTCCCAAATGACCATAAAACACAAAGCTGTTATGACAGTACACAAGAAAGTCAAAAGCAACATCAGAATAAGATGAAGGCAGCTCCTCTGTTACCTTGCACTGTAAGGAAGACTGATGCTGCAGTAGATCCACCCTCGTTGGCAGCGATACACTCATACTTGCCAGCGTCGGTGAGCTTTACAGTTTTCACTTCTAAAGACAGGTTGCTCAGCACCCTCATTCGCAGCGGTTCCTCAAGCCTCACGTCCTTGCCATTTCTCTGCCAGGTGAGATTGTAGCGCACGGTACTTGACGTCAGGCATGTCAAGATGGCTCCTTCACCAGGAACAACTGTGACGTTACTGGGAACCTGAATCACAGGAGGAGGCTCTGCGTAGAAACAAGAACAAAACAAAGGAAAAGATTTGGAAACCTTTGCCTTGTTTGTTGATTCATGCTAAATACAAATAGTTGGTTTAAGCATCATTATCTTCTTAACGTATTGGTTTCCAGTCAAATCTTAGGTCATTTCAATCTTTCTTCTTATCAGTACGTATTTTATGCTGCAGCTCCTGCTATTTGGTTGCTGCCTGTTCCTATGGTACTGAGAACAGCTGCAATATGTTTCCACTGGAATTTAATTTCAAAACCTAAAAATGCTTAAAATAGGAGTATTCATCTTGATTCTTCTTATCACTGAATGAAGGAGGAAACATTTAAATGTTAATGAAAAAGAAAACAAACTAAATACATGACATGCTATGCATTCCCATTAAAAAGGGCATATATTCCATTTATTGTCCTCAGTCAGAATGCTTCCTGACTACAGAAATATCTGCAATAAGTAATAGCTCAAATGGCATGCTCTAGCTGAAAGGCAAGACCAAATCTTTATCAGTACACATCAAAATTAATCCCCATAAGCAAAGCAAGCACAGAGAAAGAAAAAAGTCTTTTAACTCTTCCTCATTCAAGCCTCACATGAGGTTCACAAGCTCCCTGGTAGCTCTCTGCACAGCAATCCATTTTGCCCACACTCTGCTTTGCTGGGTGCACAGCTCTGATTCCCCGTAAAAAAGGTTCCCCCAGCAATCACTCCTATAACCACCACGGTGTATTTTACCACGTGCAGAGGAGAGCCAACAAAAGCCAGACTTGCTTACTGAGATGGGAGTTTCCCAAACAACCCAGCCCCCAAAATGGGGTGAATGGAAAAACCACCAAGGCCAGGAAAGGACTAAAATCCCCTCATCTTTTGGCTGTCAGCCCAGGGCAAAATCTTTAAGACCACACTGGCCTCTTGGCACCTTAAACTGAATTCCCCATATTCAGACCACCTCTTACTAGCACTTCAGTTCAGATGCCTGCACAAGCTAACAAGTCATTTGACATTCTAAACATTTAATACTAGTAAGACTAAGTCAAACTCACGTATTTGCTTTTTCCTAAAGTGCTTTCACTCTGTATTGACACAGTTCCAATGCTTTTGACATAGCAGCTGACAAAATGGCTAATCTGAGCTATACTGTCTGTCAGCTGAGCAAACTGAGAACACTTGAAAAGGCTCTTTCTATAGAGTAAAAATATTCAAATAACTTCTTCCAAATATTTGTACACAAGGATTTCAAAGCTTTTTCATCACATTAGTCAACGGTATGGTTCAAAATATAGCTAATTGCTGATGTTTACATAGTGTCAGTCCCACAGATCTCACAGCACCTGCTAAAGGAGACAATATAGAAAAGTCTGTGCACACCCCGAGCTTCCTAGTGCCACCAATCTCATGAGAAAGGCTCCCTCAGAATTGTCTTGCACTTCATGTAAAAAAGGGTATTTTTAACGTCAAGACTGAGCATCTACATGCACATAGCTGGGACGAAGACTAGAAGGTAAAAGGTAACTGGATACTCATTCTCCAAGTGAACAGTTAGCAGGAGACATGCTGATTCATCGCAATTGCTAGGACTTTTTTTTTTATACATTTTCTTTACTAGTTGAACACTCAGATGTATGGAGAAAACACAACTGCATGTCTAATTTATGGAGTACATAGGTGAAGGAAGAAAAACAAGTTACCTGAAAATATATTTAGAACTCAGAAGTGTCTTTTAATGACCCCCTGTGTCATTACTCTCCATGAAGTGCACTACGACGTGCCAACCCAGCAGGATTAATTAATACTACCTGACACATCCAGAAAGGTGTACGCACGGCCGGTTCCGGCGCTGCTCATCGCACTGCACTCGTACGAGCCTTCATCGGCCAAGGAGACACGCTCCATTTCCCAGCTCATGCTAGACGACTCCCTGGAGCAGGGAAGATGCAGACGTTGTCAGGTTTCATTTAACTATTAAGAAATGTGACTTTTTGCAGAGTGAATCAATTAAACACCCACAAACATGCCTTTAACAGATGTCAACAGTAGCCTCACAATTACCAAAACTACTGTGTTTGCACTCTTGCACTCAGCTGTTCAAACTCTGCTGTTACTTTACTATTTTGGAAGATATATTTCCTTAACTTCCCTTCTTTTCTCATTTATTTCTGCATAAAGCCAGATACCAAACCTCTTACCAGAAAAGGTACAACAAAAGGTACAAGGTTAATCCTCCCAGCACGAGGGTCTCCAACTCCCAGGTACGTGCAGGGGCTATACACAAAACGACACCCTGTTCTTTATCAGACAGAACCTGGTTTCCCCTCTTTCTATGCATAAAGATACTGGGTCCATACAGTGGGGAGGGCACCTTCTCCCAAGCATCCCATTACAAAATGGCCTTTGATTCCAGAGCACGTTCAGGGAGTCACCTTTCACTTTTCATACTGCAAGGACTAGCTCTGTCCCAAACTTCTACATGGCTGCGAAGTATGAAGGAGCTATATGAATTCAGCTCTTCACCTCTACATTTATGACAGGAGGTACAACAGTAATATATATAACAGTAAAATTCTGCACATTGTCTAGCTAGCACAAGAAATATAGAGACAAAAATTAATGTAATCAAGAACAAAATACAGGGTGTGCAAGAAAAGCTGTAGTTGTGAACAAAGTCCCACAATAGGTATCTAGAGAAATACTTGGCACTTGCAGGTAAGTCACTGCAGAGGCAAAGCTGATTTAAGGGTCCCATATATTTGTAAAATATATATATATATTTTATCTTGTTTCAAATATAATTGCATAGACTGTCATCAGCTTTGGGAACTCTAATTCGTAAGACTCTTAAGCACATCTCATACAAGACAAGGCATGCAAAAGGCGCACTGCAGATAACATGACTGACCCAAGTAGAGTCCAGCATGTGCTGAGGCTTGTTGCTACAGCACAAAAATAAACCCATGACCATCTTATCCCTGATAGCTTTGGCAAACAGCTTCCACATTATGGGAGAGTTCTGAATTAGCAATGTTTTTATTCCCTTTTTCCTTGACTGAATAAGGTCATTTATCAATCCTTAAAGGATACAGGAAGAAGAGGAGAAAGAAACTTGGAATACACGTCAAAGTTCAATGTTGTAACACCAAGAGACAGACAACCCACTCAGTCAATTGTACTGTAAATGCAAACAGTGTACCGTGACCTTAAATGGCTCTCTTACTCTCTTACTCCACATTTGTTATAGATAACCTAATATATCATACACTAAACCCAAGGCATTCAACAGTGCAATGCTGGCAGATAAAAGTGTCAGTAACTGCCAACACTGAAGAGAATAAAGCAGTATTTCTTCCAAGTCAAAAGCAAAAAGCTTTTCATAAAGAAAAGTATGTTAAAAGTCAAGTTACACAATTGTTTTCTTCACTCCTGGCTTTAGCTATGTAACAGCTGTGTAACGTGGAAGCCTTGGAGTAGAGAAGTTTGGCCACTGCAGGCTGGCAGTGATCTGTTTTAAAAAAAAGGCAGTGACAACAGCAGCAGCAAACAGCCACCGTGAAACATCTGCCAAGTGCTCTGGAACAGACCTTAAACTGGGCAAGCCACACACTGCTCCTTGCATTGTAGGACAGTGATCATTGAAGTCACAGGATATTTTGTCACCAAAACTCACCCAGTGCAGAATTATACACTCAAATCCAGACTAATCTCATCTAGAACTTCACTACTTATGAAAAGTTGCTAAAACATATCAGATCAGAATCTATCTGTAGATCTAGATCAATAACATTTAGCTTGGGACATATCTCATTAAGTTACTTTGGAGGATATGTTATTCATCTGTTCTGCAATAAATATCACAAAAGAAAACACATAAATACTGAAGACACTAGATATGCAGAAAATAGGGAATAAAGAAATTGGTTTCTGCTTTGTATTTTTCTTTTGTTTTCAAATGTAAGACTTAAAATATTGACTAGACTCCGACTTATTTTACATATTTTAACATAGATTTCTTGTAATTCTTTATTCCCACCTCACTCTACAAAGAAAAAGCACACAATCCACTTCAGAAATAAGAGACCATGGTATATTTTATTCCTTTCTTTTTTGAGGGATTCTCTACATAGGAGAAATCGGGCAAATGTGATAAGGACTGCTCTAGTGCATCCATGAAAGGCAATTACGAAAAACTAATACACACTACATAACCATTCACCTGTATTTTAGGGGTAGAAGCAGAAAATTTGAGTGACTGGGATAGAAACTTAATATTTACTGATCTTAGTAGAGCTTTTGAAAGAGAGCATAAAAGCAACAGCATTTGCTCCCAAAACTTCGAATTACTATAAACAAGCCTTCAAAGTGTCCACATTTGAAAGGGAGATTTTAGGCAGGTCTGTATCATCTCGTGTGTGCCCTCTCCTCAAATACACTGCCTTCTCCTCATACCGGCTATGAATTTCCACCTAAAAATATTGACTCCCTAAAAAAAGTCACCGATAAAAACAGAACAGAAAAAGATACAATATAAACAGCACATAAATAAAAATAGATACAAATACTAGGATATATATAGAAAAAAAAATAGGATAGGAAAAACTACTACTTACTTGAAAAACTGATCCACTCCTAGCTGTATTCCATTTTTACTAAAACGTTGAGTGAAAGGTATAAGACTCTCTACATGACAAGGAATGGACCCAGGCTGCAAATAATATCCTGGAGTTTTGTCAGGCATTGTTACTTTTGGAGCCTCTGAAGAAAGAAAATATTCCCACAAAGATTATTAAATAGCTACTAACACATACTCCATCTTTTCACCTCATTAAAAAGAAAATTCTGATTAAATTGTACTTAGTAGATACTAAAATTCATTTTTCTTCACAGCATACAGGCAGAACTTCGGATGAAAACAGCAGGAAATTCTTTTTCAGTACTTGGGGGAGTCAAAAACAAGATTAGACAGCAATTTTATGTAATTCAGATATGACAAACATACATTCAATTAAAGCTGAAACCTCTTACCAGGAATAATACTAGAAAATGAAACACTTGAAATTCTCTGAAAGAGATAATCATCCTTGTCATAGCCCATTATTTTGACAAAAAAGGCTTCCTCCGGTGGAATAAAGTCAGAAATGTTCCATAGTCCATAGGGTTTTCTGTCAGGATAGTATTTCACTGGCAAAGTCTTGAGAAGTTCCCCTGTGATACTCAGAAGCTCCAGTCGGTCTACTCTAGCTGGAAGAGCAATCCCTGTGGTATTCAGCACCACAAAGGTAGGAATCCCTAGAAAAACAGGAACATGCTATTTAAATGCCCAAAGTAAAAGAAAGGAGGAAAGGTTAAATTCCATATGCATGCACGGCCCCTCGTCCCACAAACGCACCATTCAGTGACAACCTTTTACTTACCAAGGAGCAGGAGACTAAGCTGTGCTAAACTGTGCTGGGTGTATTAGTTCTTAGGAAACACAGCACTGATTTGCATTTAAATTGCTGATTTTCAACAGATGTGTCTGAAATAGAAGCTGTTTTATTAACTCCCCACCATATCCCAGGGCCAAAAACTCTCTTTTTAAGCCTTCAAAATGAACAGAAACACACAAACCCAGCTAACATGGAAAAACACTGAAGTATGACAAGCCGGTTCACTGCTATCACACATTTAAGGGCCTATAGACAAGCAAATGGGCCAAGCTTTACCACAAGGCTCGCTAGAGAAATCATTAGGAATTTCTACCTGTTTCAGGGACCTCAGCATACTCTCCAAAAGAACTCCTGCCCTGCAAGAAATAAACTGGCAACCAACCTTGCACTGGTCTGCTGGATGTTCTTTTGAAGTCCAAGGTTGGCTTCTTAGAAAATCCCGCTCGAAAATCAATAGTGCTGAGACCTGTGATTCGAACAGAGTGTCTTCCACTGCTGGATGTCTGAAAAGGTAAAATGGGAGATCATGGGCACAAGCAGCATGTCAGCGTTTGCCAAGTTACTAACTGACATGTCAGCCGAGTTCAGTAAAAACAAGGTAGAAGAGAGGCATATGTCAAAATCTACTGATTAAAAAAAAAAGAAAAAAAAAGAAAAAAAAAAAAGACATTGATGAGGCTTAGGTTTTAGATATGGGATCCTGTAATTGCAATGCCCGCAAAAAGTACTAATTGAATTAGTCTCTGGAACAGCATTATCTGAGCCAATCTAAAATATATCATTTCTGCAATTCAGTAACTGTCTCCAATGCAGCTGCAATGACTATTTTTAAATTAAGCATTTTTTTCCATAACCAATTGCCCAAAACATCCATTTAGACACTATAACAAATTGGTGTCTATCTTAAGACAACCTCTGTTTGCTTCTATTTAGCTAGCCTTTCACCTCAGAAAAAAACATCAGTCTCTTTTTATATAAACCATCTGTTAACAATGAAATATTTAGATGTGTCAAACAACTCCTATTATCAAGCTTTAATTGGCTGTTAAAACTTCATTTTTTAATCACAGAATTTATAGTGCAAATAAACATTTCACAAAGGTTTTCTAACTCAGCAGCAGCAGCCTTAAAATCCTAGTGCAAATAAAACAAGGCAATGACTAAGGCTGCGTAAAGTAGTCATAGAAAAAGAGTAAAAAAGCATTCCTCTTTTCTGAACTATTCAGACCTTGAGATACTTATGAAGTTTTAAGGTTAGAATAACTTTTTATAAAGTTACATTTATTTATTAATATATGTCTCTATTATAGGGGCACTTAGGAATTGACAGTGTTTTCCAAGGGCGTAAGAGCAAAAAAGCAATCCTTTGGGATGAAATTAAGTACTATTTTTATCAATTTTCCTGTAGCTATTTGTAGTTTAGTGCTGAACAATGAAGTCATACATTATTGTTTCTCCTCCCAGGCTAGATGATTAAGAAAAATGGACAGATGTACAAGCAAACATGTATTTGTCACATGTATCAGGAAAACCTGCTTTCCTGAAACCCTCTTGCAAACAACCATGATAAAATCATGCAAAACGCATTTAAACAAACGCATGAACAAACGTATTATCTTTGGTAATTCAAAAAGCTGTAGAGCTACAGTCATTAAGGTGATCATTTTGGCAGGCCTTAATATTCATTTCCTGATTAGTTATTATTGATCATGTTGATTTTAGTTATTTAACACTTCCAAATCCCTTAGGGTCCAATTTTGTAACTGCGTGTTGCTAGAATACCACTTACATGAATTCAGACTTATCAATAAACTCTTTAATCAATTTTCTAATGCAACATAGGTCTTTAACATAGAACTGTCCACTTCATGACATGTATAACCTATAAAGTTTCTCCCTCCAGCTCTTAAGACACGCTATACACAGCAAATCCTCTCCGGCCTATATTTTCTATAGAAACTCTCCACTCACTGGACTGCAAACAGCTTAGGGGTCACTTTCTGCTCCAAGATGCAGAATGAATTAAGGAGTTGACCTAAAATAGTAGCTTCATCTTGTTAAGATTTTTATGCTACTGCCTTCAGAATTTGTTGCAACAAGGGGCCCAGTAAAGACATTTAGTATAAAACAAACTTATTGATGAATATCTAAAATAGAGTATTTGGAGATCTTCAAGACCCGCTTGGATGCAGTCCTGTGCCATGTGCTCTAGGTGGCCCTGCGTGTGCAGGGAGGTTGGACTAGATGACCTCTAGAGATTCCTTTCCAACCTTAGGCATTCTGTGATTCTATGATTATGAAACTCCTTTATGAACAATGGGACAACCCATACATAATCTGTGCAATAACTATACCTTAACAGTCCATGTCCCAGGCTCTGGATCCTTAACATTTACTACCTTAGCAGAGTTGTGGATATTTAGTAATTCATTCAGTCCAGATCCTTTGCTGATCTGCTTGCCTAAAGACAAACAGACAAAAAAGATACACACCAAAGAGCAAACACAATATTGTTCTTCACTACTGATGCAGATTTGATATTAGAAGTCACACAAATATTTCCTTCTGTGGTGGAGATAGTAGGGATGACTTTTTTGTTTCCTCCCCGCTTCCCCCCACCGCAACAAAAAAGAATGTATGTACTACTTTACCTAAGGGGTCACGAATTTCAATGGCTGGTGAAGGGCCACTCAAGGACACTGTAACCTCTCTGAGACTGGGATCAAAAGGGATCTGCCAAGTATTTACAGCCATGCTCAAGTGGTCTGTAGACAAGAGATGCACCTTGGAGGCTTGAACTGCTTCTTCAACCCATTTCAACACCTAAAAGCAGAAAACAGTCATATTTTATAAAGGGGGTACATGTCCGTGGTGATGAAATGAAAACAGCAATCTATGACCTAGTCATCTAATGACACACTCCTACCAAATCACTCCAAGAAAAAAAAAAAAAAAAAATCAAATAAATAAATCAAGGGCTTGCCAAATACAGCAATACATTCATTTCAGATATTCTAGCACAAGCAGGATTTCAGCCCTTATACAGATATATACAATAACCCTGGAACGCAGAAAAATGGACTTTGAATACACAGGAAGCAAAGAACCAACACAAAGACAAGGACATGCTTCAGGCTCTGTAGTGCAGTGCAAAAAAAAAAAAAAAAAGTCATGAAAATAAAAAAACAGATAAGCTGAAAAAACAAGCATCTGTGTAACTGTCGCTTTGAAAATGGAACAGGCTCAGATACTATAGTATGGCAAATATTTCCAAAAAAATATTAAAAAAAAATTTCACAGAAAGTATTATCAAAACCAAGACGAGCATGATGTTAAAAAGAGACAGATATATCTCTATGGAAAATCCACACGTGTACTCTAGGTTTCCTAAATAGATAAAAGATATAGTTATATGCTTATTTCTAGTCACAGAATAACTATTAATTGCCTGAAGGAATAAAGAAACTTTCCTTAGTACATTAATTGCGATCTCTGGACATTTTAACTAGTTTTTTTCCAACAGAGCTTCCTGTTCCGTACAGTATGCACGTCAGGATGGAGGGAAGCAAAGCTCTAGGACAGGAATTCTTGGGAATCCACAACTACAGTTGAATTTATCTCTTAGGGAACTACATTCCTCAACTTTTAATGCTTTTATCCACCAAGTAACAAATCACCAAGAGATTGCAAAACAATCACTGGAGCTCAAGGTTCTGCAGTTCCTCCACAACAGGCAGCAGTCCAGCAGCAGCGCGAGCGCTCGGGCAGCTCTGGAGGACAGGGTTTCAGACTGGCTTGGGTAGTAGTAACCGCTCTTATTTCACAGGGACAACTGTACTTTTCTAGCTCACAGAAGTGCCACAGGAACAAATACAACGGCAATTATGAAGTACTCGGATACTCCAGAAACTGCTGTAACCACAGCTGAAATCCCAGCTTATGAATCACTCGTAGGCTGGCTGATGACCATGAGGCTACTTAGGAGTCCTCCGAAAACAGAATTTGTCCTTTAATTGTTTTTCCTCTTAGATGATGTATGAATAAGTGAAATTCACTTTGACATTCAGATACGGGTTAATGTAGTGCAACCACCATTTAAGAAAAGCAAAACAAGAACAAAAAAACAAAAACAAACAAAAAACACTTTGTTTTTAACCTAAATACATATCAGAAATAGGGCTACCCCAAGCGAAAGAGTCTCAAACTCAGAACAGAACCCAACATCAGTTTTTAAACGAACATATTTTAGAGTTCAAGTTCAAATTGAGAATCAAGGCCAATGGCCAGCTGTCATGAGGCTGGGAGTAACTTTCTTGCGCGGTTAAGTTTTTCCCCACAGTTCAGCAGCAAGTCTGGAAGCCTTATTTCCCAACCCTCTCGTTCCAAAGAGCTTTGCAATTCTGCTGTAATATTGGTTTTGAAGTAGATATTTTCTCCTTTGGGATCCTTACATAAAGCCCCCCAAACAACTCCAGCTTTTGCGGTTCTGCCAAAATGTGACTTGATGAATATTATTAGAGGGGGAAGGGCCAACACAGAACTAATTTACAGCACTTCTCCAGAGAACTTGCTCTTGCAACCTGCCCTGCAGTCAGGTCATTTCTTGGAATGCATACTTGAACCTGGAAAATATATGGAATATAGCCTCTAATCCCATTTATTTATTCTAGGTCTCAAGAATATTTCTCAAACAGTCAGAGAAAGACAATTTGATGTTAACTATTTCATCGCTTACATATCTGGGAGTGCACACTTCAACCTAAAGCTAAAATCCAGACTACGTCCTACTAATGCTTATATAGGTGTGTATTACAAATTAACTAAGACACTGCATGTGAAAATGACACTACAAATAGAAGTCTACTTTGAATATAATACTCTCCAAGGCAGCATTCAGCAGCTTCGGAAGCCATGGAATTCCATCCTAATAGAACAGTTTTCAAGATCAGGACTTAAATGCTCAGGTGAAATACACCTAATAACCATAACAAGACAATGGAGACAAAGTGAGAAAAAAAAAAAAAAAAAACACTGCTCTTTCAGTGACAAAAGGACAAAAAGGACACTTGTAAAGGACATTCATTTTAACTGATCCAACAGAATAAAACTGAAAATGAGTTTGAAAAGCTTCAGGCTGAAGCCTACTCAGGCTATAGTTAAGCAGAGTAGCATTCAGAGAAGTTACAAAAGTAGAACTTCAAAATCAAATTGCATTAAGAGGAAAAGATGTAAGGACTCTGATCATGGAATACTTTTAATCTTGCTTCAGGCCTCTAAGGAAGTGTAAACTATTGAATATGCCAAGAACATGTGTGGCCCCATACTGCAGGAAATTTGATATTCTTTGATATTGGATAGAGTTACCTCTGGAGATGATGATACACCTAAAACCCCAAATAATGGAAAAGCCTAAAGTAATTTTTAGATATTAATAAAAAAATCACAACTTGCACTTTGAACTTAAGAAATATTCTTAGTAATGTAAACCCCAGAGGTCCTGAAAAGTCTATCAGAATACGGCCTTCAAAAGGCTGGTAGAAGAACTTCATTCAAAAACACTTAGTCAATTGACAAGAGTTTCAAAGTTAACTGTAAATATTGAGCTAATAAGAACAAGGCAACAAGCTTTCCTTGCCTTAACAACAGAAGCACTGCTTTATTTGTTTCCTTGTAGCTAGTTCATAATATTGCTTCACACACCACACAATGCACAAAGGGCAAGGATGAGAATGATGATTTGCAATTTTTACACACTATAAATAACTTGGTTTGGGTTTGAGGGGACAGAACGGTCAGATATGTTTTTAACAAAACACGACTTCGTTTTGGCAGGGCATTCACATTCAGTCATTGATAGCATTTTCCTAATGACCATTTCAGCATTAGTACCTCTAAGCCCAAAACAGTGATTATGTTTTAACATTTCTAAACCTTGATACTTGGCACATGATTGACCACACAGATGAAGACTACAGCAAGTTTTATTTCTGTTGAAGCATGCCTAAGGTATACAAACCTTAAAAACGCTGATACACACTACTACTATCTATCCTTTTCACTTCTACCCAAGCTCTGGTGGGCATGTCTTTTGAAGAAGTAGGCTTTCTGATCCAGAACTGAGGTCTAGAGGTTTCATTTGGGATGCAAGACTTACCAAAGCCATTTAGTTTCCCTGGGGGATTGTTTACAGCGCAGGGGCACTGTCAGAGTTGTGATTACAGAGAGGACTGCATTATTACCCTACTCCTGGCTCCCCACTCAAACTGTGCAGAAATACCATCACTTGTTGGTATCAATCTTTGCTTTTATGCATAGCATGGGCTGTCTAACTCCTAGATGAGGAACCCACCTGTTATTTGCTCAAACCAAACATTGAGATGGACTAGGAAGGAAGAAGTAGTTGCTACTTAAAATTCCCACCTAAAACCTTACTCAGCATTGAAACTAGCCACTCAAGCAGAAGCGGATATTCCTAGAAAACAGAAAGTGTTAAGGAGTTCAGAAAGCAGAGACAAACTGCTGACAGAATAGCACATGCCAGCTCTACCTAAGAATATGGAGTTACTTAGCACTTGCAAGCGGTTTTCTCTGTTCACAATTGCCTTCCAAAACCATAAAAAAATCCTAGAACCCCACTTCTGACAGAGCATTTCCCACTGAAGTTTCACAATTAATTTTTCTCAAAAGTACACTGCCACTAGCTGTCTGAGATTTGTGCAAGAGTAATGCTGTTTACTACACTGGAACATGCTGTTTACTACACTGGAACAAAGTCTAAAATGTCATAGTCTCCTTTCTAGAATTGTGTGATATACATGGTGTATGTGGCTTCAGCACAAGTTGCATTAAGCAAGGAGCTGATTTTTCTTATTATGTAGAAATTTAAGAAAATAGTATTACCATTTGGATAAAATATAAGTTTCACATAAAATAATTGCCAAATTTAGGGCAGAAACTGTATAGTCCCAACAGCTAATTTCTCCCTTCCCCGACCTTACACCTGTGTAAGACTGAGAGGATTTCTGTCCTGACTCATGAGCAGTTGTTTGGAAAATGCTCATTTAAAGGTGCTACTGCACACCCCCTACCGCACAGGACTGCTCCTACTGCACAGAACAGCTCCTCATCCAAGCAGCCCCGACTCCTGCATCCCTTCTCACCCAAGCAGAGAGAAGCTGCTCAAGCTGCATGTGGACACGGCCCTTGTCCTCTCTGAATACAGCAGAACTCAAAAGACTTTACCTCATTAACTTGCTTTTTGTCCAAGTGAAAAACTTGACCAGAGCTTGTTGAGGCAATTTCTTCATAGACTTTGTAACCAATGTGTTCCCTGTCATCACAGTCTCCAGTCAGCACAAATACTACCTGTAATTTAAAAAACATATGTATACATATATACACACAAAAGCAAGAAAAATTAAGTCATTTGACACATGGTGTCAAAGTTTAGCAAGGAAAATGTTGCAAAGATGGTAAAAAGGTGTAACAGAAGAATCATATTGCTCTATATGGAATTATGGTGCTTTGCGTGGGTTCATATTACTTTGCATGAAGGATACTGATATTGCATTCATTACTGATGGAAAAAAGCAGTGAAAAAAGGAAACGAAGAATCACTTCACAGTGATTTTAAGTGATATTCTTCTATTAGCAGTTTCATTTCACAAAATAATTCTATTTCAAGACATTTAAATGTCACCCAACTAGTAAGCGGACCAAGAATACCCATACTAGCAGAAAGATTGACTCCCACTATTTAATTCACAGTATTAGAAAAAAAATACTTTCATTTGAGTTTTTAAATGGATGAGATCAGTAATTTTCTATTTCAAAAAAATCTAAAACAGTTGCAGGAATAGCAATATCAAGATCCTTTCTGTATGAAGGAATTTCATGGAGTCTCCAAGAGAAGAGCTTTTTTTTCCCCCGTTAGGAACACAGCACACTCAAGCCACAGAACAATTCTGAACGTAAGCCCCCGCCGTACCTGTGACTGTTTCTGCTGAATGAGCTGAAGTACCTCGTGGGTTAGTCTGTAATCTTTGGAGCGAGCATCAGTAAACACGTAGATGAAAGAACCAGGAAGAGAAATTTCCAGAGCAATCTTAATTGCCCCAATGCTCATCTCTGGACAGTCTCCACCACCCTGTTCACAAAACATAAAAAGATAAATAAAAACAACAAACATTTTTCTAAGAAAAAACACTCAAATTATTTTCTTTGGGGATATTCAAGATATGCACTTTTTCAGTTTCTAATCATTTATTCATTCTGCTTTTCCAAGGCATTCATGGTTCTGTAGAGCACCATCACAAACTGACAACATTTCCACCAGATCTATCTGACCACTTGATGGTTGTTGTAGTGTGCAGCAGTCAGGGAGGTTGTGATCATAGGCCCAGATGGGAAATGATCTCAGCTCTTCTTGGACAGGACATTTGAACCTGTCCTAGGCTTCCCATGGGCTCAGTAAGGACAGGGAACACGGCAACAGAGTCACAGGTGACGGGTGCTCGGTGACTTGCACTGCTCTGCAGACAGCTGCTCAGCTGGACACATTGCAGTTCTTATTTTATTCAAAATGCTTCTACCTATGACTTAACATTGTATGAAAGGGCCACTTTCTTCTTCAATTAAAAAGGAAAATACTTTTTAAACAAAAGTGCATTTTCTTCTTGCATAAATATTGACCTAGTATGTAAAAGAGAACTTGGTAAGAGCTGACTGAGTAGTTGCCTCCCTTGGAATGGGTAACAGATCTCTGCAGTGTCAAGATTAAAACTTATTTCTATGATCAGCACGTCTTCATATGCTCATATACCTACCATCTCCACACACAGCCTTCCCAGTCTGGGAAGGAAATTAAAAAAAAAAAGTTTTTAATTCTTCACAGGCAAGGCACTTGCTGGAGAGAGAGAACAGTGAGTAAAGTTCTAGAAGTTTAGCGTTCCATTCTGTCTGGACTGGTTCAAAAGTCAAAGTTCTTGGGTCTAAATTTCAGTAACAATATATTTAAACGGCACTGTATCCAATTAATTTAACGACTATTTTAAAAAGCGTTAAAAACAGCCCTGAAGACAACTATTAATCATCAAGATACACAGAATCACAGACTGGTTGAGGTTGGAAGGGACCTCTAGAGATCACCTAGGCCAACTACCCTGCTCAAGCAGACACACCAAATTGTCACTTTTACTGTTAGAACTACTGGAGTAAAGGTTTTTCCTAACTGCTTATGCAAGTATAAACATCTATACTGTGGGACCATTCAGTTCCAACTATGAGAAGATGGTATCTTTTTAAAGTAGATACAAGTTTTAAGTGCATTTTTAAGTTTTCCAATGTGTAAATTACTTAGTAGAACTCACAATCATGTTTACATTACAAGAAACACTAGAAATGGCACTGCTGTCCAACTAGAAATTATCATTAAATTGTCCATAAGAATGACTCCAAGTAAGTTACAAGATAATAAACTGATGGAATTTTGTCTTTAAATGTCAAAAGAGATTCTTTATCACTCCGATTGTAAGAGGGATAGGGTCTGGTTTCTTCAATGAGATGCAAACAGACAAATTTTTTCCTAATGTCAAACAGTAGTGAACAGTTAGGGCTCAGCACTTGGAGATGAACCTACACATTCTTTCTTTAGCTCAAACTACTTGAAGTAGTTGATCACCAAAAGTTTTAACTTTGTTGGTTAATGATAACTTTTGTTCTATAGCTTTTCTCAATTTTCATCCATGTCTCTCTCTCTCTTTTTTTTTTTTTTTTTATATAAACTCCCCCACAACCATTCCTACATTTTTTCAAACAGTCCTTCTAAGCAAAACACTGGTTAAAAGCATTTAGGAATGCTTGCATTTACACAGATATCTACTAAAAAAAAGTCCCATCTGTGCTTGCTTTTTGAATATATTTTGTCCTTTGACCAATACCCTGAACAAGTATAAGCCAATGAATATCTTGTCTTAGCTGAATGTTTCCATCTTGAAAGCAATTACAAAATATGCAGTTCATTACAGAGAAAAGAAACTGTCTAATGTGTTTAAATTTCTGAAAGCTTCAACTTATTTACATTAATTTTAAAATAAATTCTCTTAAATCTTAAATGTTTTTAATCAAGACTAAGAGGACTGTTGAGGTTTAATTCCTCTACCTCCTGCTAAGTAAATAAAGCATAGCTAGCTTTTTCAGTCTCCTTGAGAAAGTACTGTTGCTTCCTCTGAATTCCAATCTTTCTGACAAGTTTTCAGCTATGCACTGTTCTACTCCAACTAGCACTAGCAGCTTCCAAACAACCTTTTAAAGGTATTTCACTATATGTACACACTCATTTCTAGAAGATCTGTCCTTTCAGACAGGGGAGCCTGCCCACCAGTGCTACTAACTGAGGCAGCAGCAGGCCTCTCTGCAGGCCAGGGGCATTTTTCTTGATTAACAGACAGGACTGACCACTCACAGCTGCAAGGTAAGGCTGTTGATGGGATTCATTCATGGCATTGCATTTCCTCTGGTTGAAAGCAACTCCATTCCAGCCCTCCTCTCCCTAGCATCCATCCAGATCACATTTACAGCTCATTCTTGCCAAGGAGAGCAATCTGCTGTGAGCTCTATCAGGCTTCTTGCTAGTTCCAGAGCTCTCACCTGAGCACAGCTACAGAGACAATCCACAGGGGCTGAGGAAGAGGGTGGTTTTGAATCAGTACCTGGTGAACTGTCAGGTTTGACTCAACAGCAGTTAGGTAGTGTCCAGCAGTGAAGGTAGTAACAGAGTTGTATTTCAATGAGTCTTACAGTCTTTGTACCTGAATTAGTTTGTGGAGCTGGCAAAGGTTTTTCATGGAGAAAAAAGGGATCCAAAGCACAGTAAAACAATTCATAAAATGGACTGAACAAGTGACAAGACTATTTAAAATGCAAAATCAATTTCACCACTACAAAGTAGTCGTTTTGTGTTAGTAGATAAGATCAACAAACTGAGTCATCATACAATGATATAAAGTATAAATTAAGACAACCAGAGAACAGGAAGATGAATATTTTGTGCTGACAAAATTAACAGAAAGACTGTCTATATCCCAATGATACACTGTAGCATAACCATCAACAAGAACACAATAATCAGATGCAAGGAACAGGACTTGTTGCTACAAGTAACTAAAGAACAAAGAAATTACTCACCTGAACATAAAGCTCCCTGAGTTCATACTGAAATTTCTTGGGATCAGTGGTTATCGTCACTGGACCAATTTCTGGAATGGAAAAAAGCAAAAAAGTAAAAATATGTAGTAAGAAAACACAAGGCTATCAAAAGATTAAAAAAGTGTATCTTTTAATTTTTCAAACTTAAAAAAAATTAAAAAAGATTTTTAAAAAATTTAGATGCACACACGCAAGAAACAAACCAATATCAGAAAGGAGAAAATGAAAAAAGAACATACAGCAAGCAGTGAAATTATAGATTTCAAAAGACTAAAACATTTAATAATCCTTAAAATATTACACATATGATACACACATAATACATACACACACATATTTTACTATTGCTTACTTGTAAAGTGTTTTAAAACTTATAGGCACATGAAGTGATCCGTTTCTCACATGTACGTTTACTTTTGACCCATCATTTCATTGCGCTTTGTAAACAGAAAGGATAAAATCTCCCAAGCAAAAGTGGCTTCACTAGAAACTAGTGCATTACTGATGCAGACCTCTCCAGAGCATACGTTCCTACTACACACCAAGCCATGTTACAAAAATATGCCTCATCTCTGGCCTGAAAGATTATCTGCCTCTGGAAGGTGAAGCCAGTAAAGACCTTAGCTTCTCCAACAGCAGTTGTCAGAAAGAACTCAGGTGTGTTGGATTTTAATCACAGTATTTGCCATCTGCAATATTAAGAGGTAACATAAGTGGGCTGGGGACTGTGGGCAGCTGCAGTTTCAGAACCAGGCCAGCAGCACCAGTCTTCCCTCTGCCTTTTACAGCCAGCTTCACAATTCATTCACAGAGGCAGTTGTTTTTCAAGGACTGCAATTTCCTGACAGTTCCCCTTAATCTAAACTGGGCACTCATGCAGTTCATTCTTTCCCTACCCTAGCTACATATTCCTCAACTGACCTTGTGCCAGTAAGGGAATTCATTGGGCTCTACAAGCCGGCTTACATTGCTAAGCCAGAAGAAAAGTCATCTAGCAAAGGAAAAAGAAATAATGGGTAGATTTCTGCTAACTTAATGCCCCAAACCACCTCTTTAAGAAACCAGATGAGTACCACCATACAAAATTGATCACAGTCATGCAGTCAGGGTGAAAGCAAAGCATGAAACCATCACAGTGGCAATGCTGCTCAGCTATGGCTTAAGTGCTGCCTCAGCACACCACATTACTTTCCAAGCTCTATAAAAGTTAATACGCACTTATCATCCATGTAATCTAGTCGTTTTTCTTTTTTAA
>JAUBNY010000430.1:109595-126458 GCA_032275445.1 Crypturellus soui | reverse complement strand
CTCATGAAAATACACTAGTGTCCAAAGCTTGAAAATTACAATGGCTTCCCGCTTACACCCCACCTCCTCTGGGCTATGAATGTAATTTAAACAAGATGGCAGGAATCCAGCAACAACCTATGGTCACAGATTAGAGCTGCTATCCTGAGCAAACAGCCCCAGACATTTAGCTGGGACTATAGCAACACAAGACATTCCTTTGTTTTCATTTAATTATACAAATCTACCCCTACTCACTGTACTGCAGGGATTTTGCAATCTGCAAACGAGGAGTCCCTTTCTGCTTTCAGTTACATCTAATTGCATACCAGTGTGACTGCAGAGAAACCCTATTGATTATAACACACCCTACGGTAACTCTGTTGATATTGGGAATTTGGCTCTACATCAAGTTACGTAAAATTGCATTTTAAAGCTGTCTTCATATATTGTAGCCCTATGACTGGAAAAAACGCTGAAGAAGGAAGCATTACAGTTCCTGTGAAAATACTGAAGCACTGAAATAAAGAAAAGAGGGAAAAAGCTAACTCCCTTTCAGCTTTAATTCAGTAAATGGTTCTGCATACTCAATTCGTAAGGGGGCCCGCTGTCTCCCACAAGAGTCCACTTGTGCAGACACTTCTAAAGAAGTTTTAAATTCTCTCTACACAATACCGACAGACTCAAGTTTGAGAGTCCTCCTATACTATACACAGACTCTGAACACTTATATGCTTTATTGTCACCTAATGTCACACACTATCTTTTATATTCTCAATAGTATATGGTAAGGAAACCATTATTCCAGAGTGAAGAGATGAGACTGTCAAGGGACCTTAATAGGGGTATATATTAAAGAAAATAAATTCAACACTTTCAATTATCTCTCATTGCACAGGATGTATGCAGCTTTTTGGCATGTGTCTGGGAACAAGTAATTGTCAAATATGCATAGATCCTACCAACAATGTTCACAGACTTAAAGTTGTGGTTAAGTATATTTTAGGAGAGAGCTACAACATAAGCAGAGCTGGAAAACTGCACATAGTTTCTTTTTGAAGATGAGAATACAAAGATGATGAAGAAAAACAAGATGGAAGAGTACACAAGGCATAGCGTAGTAAGCTAGTATATATTCATAAATACATAGAGCCTGTTCACATTTGTAATGCACATTAACTGCGTACATCACACCCCCATTTGGGGCTTAGGCTCACAGAGATTATCAGCCCCATATTGCTGCCAGTATGACTCCCTTGGATTATACAGAAAACATCTAGGTTAAAACAACCAGGATTCAATTCCTGTTGACAACTCTAAGTGAGGGCAAATGAGTTGTGCACAGGGCATCAGTGCTGCCCTACACCAGCCACATCACTAGCCATCTACCTTCACAAAGCTCAATTTCTTTTAAAGCTCCTTGCTGAGCTCCCTCTGGGAAAATTTATCTCAGATTTAGCTCAGAATGCCCTACCAGGATTAGTTCTTCAGCATGTCCAGGGTGGTGGCACTGTGAGCCACAGGACATGGGTCAGATGCCAGACTCTGCATAGCTTGGGGAGAACTCTCCTATGTCACAGTGGGGTGACACAACTTAGCCCCAGTGCGTGCAGGCTAAGCTCATGTGAACACTCAGTAAAAGGACAAACAGTATAAAACAAGTCTCAGGGACTATTATTTGGATAGTCAGTCCAAGTGCACAACTTAAGTCGAGAGCAGAAAGTCCCTCACTTGACTTCTTTCCTCCTAAATTACTTCATCCACCCCAAATTCAGAGTCTCAACTGAATTAACTTTGGCCCCTTCTGCAACAAGGGAAAGCAAAAGAAACGTCCAGAGAGCATTTCAGATATTAAAAATGATGAATTGCTTTGCAAAGGTGCCCCACTTTTTGCAAGCCAGAGAAGCCTTTAGGGAGCTACTCTCCTAATGAAAGCTCTACAGTTAAGTGACTAAAGCGTGATGGGACTAATCCTGCTGTCCAACGAACACGATCCCATTGAAGTACTTCATGAACACAGGGTCCTTGTGCTCGTAGTATGGTTATTAAAAAAAAAAAACCTCACATGTAGTTAGCTTAGAAGAGGCTGTACATGTTCTTTAAAATGCTGCTAGAGTGTAACAAGCACCCACAAGGAGATATATACATGACCCACTCCAACATAAAATACAAAATGTGGACCTAGAGCTTAGCCATTAATAATGGTAGAATATGAATTTACCACAAACATTACTGAAGGATGCAATAAATCTGATTTAACAGCAACACACTTCAAACAAGAAATGCTTAAAAATGGCAATAATTATAAAAACTGAATCATATTCAACAATGTCACTCACATTTTTCCTGGCAGCAGCACAGTATATGATGCAGTCAGCCCATGACACATTTGATTAAATTCATCATATTCTTTTTCACAAACTGCTGATTATCAAAGAAGGGTCAGGCAATCAAGTAACACCAATCTCTTTCAATAGAGAAATTGCTTTGCCATTTGCAGACTAAGAAACATATGTTCCCAATTTTTTTTTCTCCTATGTGTGCCTCCAAAATCAAAGCCCAACAGCATAGGACAAAAACCAAATCACTGATTGGAGATTATGCACCAATTGGCCTTTAAGGATTTTTCCTGCCTAAAAGGTTCCTAGCATTCCTTAGGCTACATAAAAAAAAAAAAAAAAAAAAAACAGTAAACTAAATGAAGTACCTATCCCTTTTCCACACTCTAGAATCCAGCTAATCCAGAACTCATCCAACTAAATAAAATCTGCTTCAGTTAGTAGAATTTCCAAGCAGCTTCCAGTACACAAACAGTGAAGAGGAAAGCACAGGCCAGAAATGGGCCTGTTAATCACACTTGTAGTTTGCATAACATAAAAATATATCTGAGGTTTCTAAAACCTGGGTATTACAGGATGAAAAATGTCCCAGACATATAACATAAAACACTGATCTAATGTATACTCATTTGGTTCACAGTTGTTCAAGGAAACTTGAAGCTCAGTTGGTACCAGCAGGCTGCCTCGAGGACCGTCACTTCACAACGCTACATAGGAACAAACAGCATTTATCCTCCTGAAGATAATGTACAGTCCAGCATATGTTCTGTATCATGCAGAGCTTTCAAACAGAATGCAAACACATCCCCACACCTGATCCAGATCAAACTTTTACTGCTGGATGATCAAGTAGCACAAGGATTAAGGACCACAGAGCCCCAGTTTAAGCTGCCTTCACTTTTTGAAGTTTCTTCTTCATTCTTCTGTGAAAATTCAAGTTTCTCTCTTCAGCAAGGACATTCACTATTAATTCCCATCACAGAAAGCACTGGTTTTACAGCTGAACTCCAGCCTTTCTGCTTTAAAGTAGTGAGAGCGGCATTTTGAGAGGCAAATATTCTGTGGTTAATTGTCAATAACTTGTTTAAACTGTAGTCTCCTTTGTCATTTTCCCTCTACATATAATCAATGGAGAGGAGAGAGAGAGGAGAAAAAAAAAATCTATCTTACACTGAACATTAGATCTTCAATTAAAAAGAAAAGGGCATATAGTGCTTATTCCTTCTGGCTCATTTCATTCCTATGCATTCTCATGAGACAGCTGTTGTCTGCAGACAAAAAAAAGAGACAGAATATATAAACCTCTGGGAGAGATGCAGATTGCTTTATTCATAGCTTAAAAGCACTTGAAGATCTGCATCAAATTTCTGTTTTTTATAAACCTTTGGAAATTTAATTTGTGGGAGCTTAAAGCAATTCAATAGAAGCATACATCAGAATTTTTTCCTCTGTTTCCATTCCACAGAGTTCTCACCAAGACTTGTAGCCCAAGCTGCCTACTGTTAAGTAATTATTGTCAAAACTAGGATTAATTTGGCTTTCTATATATGACTTTCTGTGGAAACACAAGCTGCTTGCGAAAGGAAGAAGGGGAGAGGGAGAATAAAACAGAAAGCTACTAAATTCAGCTCTTAGGCTGTTTTAATCTATATTCACTATTTTATCAAACATTAATACATCCGGTGAGAGTGATCCCATTTTACACAAAAGGGGTAGTGCTTAACTTAACCGTCACAAAACAGCTCCAATAGCCTCTTCCTCTCCTTCCACAGAGCTTTTCAGAGGTACCATATAAACTGCTTGGATAATTCAAAACATCATCAGATATGTTGTGCCAGCTACTTTTAATGAGTTTACTATTTCACCAGTTTAACAGGCACAAGTTTCACGATTCTCTCATCTGGCTCAGTATTGGCTGATTTTTATTTGAGATCAATCAGTACATTCCATTCTCAGCAGGATATATGATCCCTCCGCAAAGTCTGCATTTTTCTATTGAGTAGTGTTCAGGAAAGATGAGAACAGTTAAGTGATACATAAGAAAACCTACTATATCTGGAAGTGAGAGAGGAGTCCTGATCATGAGCCACAGTGCATGGAACCAGTAACATTAATGTAAAGATTCTATAGCAACTGACAGGTTTTCATGTTATAAAACCACTGTGTTCAGAAGTGAATGTAGAAGTTTGTGCAATTATTTGCTATTTTGTTATATGTTGAATAGTTAAGGCATGGCGCTTTACCACCGTTTGTCAAGCAACAACGTGTAAGGCATTTTGCCTATGGGAAGTGCCCTCTATTTAAACTCCAGAGCACAGATGTACAGTTCCAGACACCAAGCTCCATTTGCAAAATCAATAACATTATTTTGGGGCAAGAACAGCATTTGAATACATTGCTAATGAGCTTGGGGGCTTTTCATCTAATGGTCACCCGTTTGAGCTGAGGATAGCAAAACAAGCATCAAGGATGACTAATAACTCTGGGCAAATTCAGTAGGCAAGAGTTTCATATATTGCTTTAAGATATTTCAAATTCTTCTACATCGCATTATGAGTTATTTGAAGCACTATCAGCCTTTCCCTGGAAAAGGCAATCTCCATGTTATCTTTCTGCAAAACAAGGGTAATAACCCACTTACGTGTGAAAAAGATTTGATAACTGGAAACCAAGTTACTTATCAATCGATGACTAAGTTGAATAATTTAGTAGTAACAATGACAACAGCAAGGAAGGCATATACGGGATCTTAACTAAACTGAGTATTTCCTGATGAAATTGTCAATGGCAAGAGAATAAGTAAAAATAGCATTTAAAGTTATAAAAAAAATCTGGCAGCTGTTACACCAAGTTCTTGTTATAATTTATCTTCCGACATATCAAGTTGACACTGAACACTTGTAAGTTTATATTATATCTTCTAAACCTTGAATGAGAACTGTAGACCTGAACCTAGAAGTGTACTTACTATTTCTGTCACTATATATGCATGAAAGTTAAAAATTGATCAAATCCAAAAACTTACACAAGCAAATACACAAATAGGATTGTCAAAAATTTTTACACAACTAAAAACAAAAGCTTAGTTGAAGAATTAGTTAGGACAACTTTAACCTAACATTTTGCAATGCATCATTAGAACTACTGCACTGTAACATTAAAAACAGATTTGTTAAATGAGTACATTTTTTCACTTTAGCTGGCAGGAATAACATGAAACCCACATATCTCTGAAAATAAGAGTATTTAAGCTGGATGGAGAACCATTTTCATTGCCTCTACCTTTATGGTCACCAGATAGATCTAGGACAAGTCTTCCTACAAATAATATTTGATTTTGACACTTATACAGTGTTTTCAAAACATTTGCTCACAGGAAACTCATCTGCAAGCAGTTTATACCTCCATGCTAATCCACTAATCGGTTCAAATACTATAACTATAGAACAGTTTTGCCTACTGCATGTGAGGTGGGATTCTAAGTGTGGAGAGGATGAGCTACTTCCCAAAGACAAGCAAGACAACTCAGAAACTACCAAGTCTTCTCTTCTCAGCAGGCATCTCGCTGAACACTCTGTATTCACAGAATACAGCAGAGACTGATGTTAGGTCTGTTTCTCCCAAACTTTCCTGGGGCTGCCCCATCCTTGGTTTAAACACTATTTCTTGTACTGCTGTGCTAGCAAACTCAAGTATCACTGCAAAATATTCCATTTCAATTAAACCTGTGCTCCCTACTTGGAATCTACTGTCATACTATGTGACCCCAGCCATGTTCCTGTTCTTTAGTAAAACTGAATATTGGAACATTTATATCCCCAGCCAAAAGAAACAGAGGGAATCATGAAGAAAATGACATCTTCCTCCTCCTCCTCCTCCAGAGGAGGAAAGGTGGACAATTCAACTCGAATTTCCTAAATGGAAAAAGGTTTGGCACAACTTACCTATATACATTCAGACAGTTTGAAAATTTTAATAGACACTCATTACCTAGAAAGCAAATTCTGATGCCAAAGTACACAAATGACAATGGAAAGCACAAAAGCTAAATTTTTTTCCAATGAGTTGTTCTGTACTACCAGACAAATTCTGCATGAGAAAACTATTGATTGTGAAAGTCAATCATGCTGTTTATCTGTAGATACACAAAGACAGGACCTGTTGCCTCATATCTGAAGAGTTGGCCAGGCAATCTCAAAGGTCTGAATTAAAAACAGGAAGAATTTCAGCTGAGCAAGGATGGATGCTTTATTGTTATGCCTAGAGGGCAGTCTATTCCTCATCACTTTCAAAAGTCTTTTTCAAGACAGCAGTTAATATGTCAAGGAAGGGCTACACTTTTCTGTTCCTGCATACAGCTTTCCTTCTCCCTTTATTACACATTTGGATCAACTGTAATACTTCTCATTGCAAAAGCATGAAATATTTTAATCTCTTCTGTTCCTCTTCTGAAAAAGCATTAGACTTCTTAAACATAAGAAAGGAAAGCCTTTCACAGGGTCTTCTCAACTTATTCCATGCTAGTATGTAGTCCAGCAACCTAACTACAGGTAGGGTAATATGTGAAAAATGACCATGTACCATTACTCCATTATGTAACTGGAGCTTTGCTTTCAAAAAAAAAAAAAAGGGAGTAGGATTGATGTGGAAGTATTTCATTTCCAGTTCTCCTGCCCACTTACCCTGCGACCCTAATGCGTTAAGTACAATATTATTTCCCCGCACGAACAGCAGCATTATTAATGTTTTCCTATTTCTTGCAATACAGTGCTTATTTGCAATAGGCAATACACTGCTTATTTGATTTGTAGGGAAAATACACGATGGGAAATACATGTGTAGGGAAAACACATGACTGGAGGTTTGTAGACAAGCTGATACTAACAAATCTGTATGCTAGGAAGTCCACAGTGTTTATTACTGTAACTACTTTCAAGTTCCAAGGAAAATTAAAGCCCACAAACAAAACTTTACTGCACATACGCTGGCATGTGCAATCTAAGGTAAAACAAACAGTTGCAACTTCATGCAGGTTTACCAAAACCTTCAAATTCTGACTACAACTCAGACAAGCCTTCGCTCCAGGATGAAGAGTAGGTACTCCTAGGTAAAGAGTCAGATTTTTTTCTTCTGTATTACCTTTCCATAGGGGGAAAAGAAAAAAAAAAAAAAAAACCTATTTAACCTCTAGGTAGTTCGTTAGAATGACTATTTACATAAGTGGGTTACCTAAAAATACGCAACATATTATGCTACATAAGCTATATTCTCTTCATTTTCCTTATAATTAAAATTATTGGGATTAATACTTTAAAATAGTCACTCACACAAAAGGAATGCTTGATTAAAAAAATGAAATCATGCAGGGTCAAAGTTATTACTGGTATAATTCCGTTAGCTTTACAGAATAATACCGGGGATGAATTTGTCCTCTTAGGCTTGTTTTCCTTTCCAAAATTCCTTAATGGTATAAAATAAAAATAGAAAGGCTGGCCACAGATGTTAAATAAAGACATTCCGAGTCCAATTTGGTTACCACAGAATACAATAGGAGTTAGCACAAGATCAGAAACCTCTACATACAGCTACAAAAGCATTCACTGATCTTAAGCTTTAGATCCAATTCTAAGTTTCCCTGCGCCAACCCTCCTTAATTATTTTGTAAATTCTTCAGTTGATGACAGTCTTGTAAACGATTTCTTTTTCAATACCCTTTTCAACATCTATAAAATTTGTGATCATGTTTAGGCACTGGAAAAACACAGCTGAAAAATCCCTGTAATCTGCTGGAAGTGTTGCACATGCACACACATGAAGAGGAATGCAGAGCAAAAGCCTTTTCCAAAGTGGAAGCTCAGCATACCACAGGATAGCATGGTGGTGGCAGTACATTAAGCCCATCCTTTAATTCTTTTGGAAGCCATAATTCTGATCTACACCAAAAACTCAGGCTTCATACAACAAAACATACTTGTCAGTCACTTCTATTTTACCAAAATATTATAGTCTGAGCAAAACACCATTGTAATAGTGATAACACTGCATTCAAAGTTACCACTAAAGACTACAACGTGTCTTTGGAACATAGTGCAATACTAATAGGTAGCACTCTGAAAATAATATGGTCTAGAAGAATATAGCAGAATTTCAAATAGTTCTAGTTATGATTCTGATGTTCCTTGTGCGATATCAAGTCTCTTCCAGGACAGACTATTGTATGATTTTGAAGAACACGCTCCCATCATCAAAAAACTCTGCTTTTCCATGTGGTACTCAAGTTCATCACAAACTGTGCAAAACCAGTTTGTTGGAGTTACAAGACCAGAGGAATTAAAAGCTAAATTACCATAAAATTTAAATTGTAAGGATAATCCAGTTAACTATAGTTACAGAACGGTGTATCTGGATAGCTTTATGCACAGAGAAGCTCCTTGGTGCTCAGCCCCAAATATATGCTGAACTCCTAGCAGAGTTCCATTTGCCTCACAAAAACATAAAGAAAAATCATCTGTGCTAAAAAAAAAATCAACTAGAAAGCTTTGTTTTGAAAAGCAAAAGAAACATTCTGTTGTTCAAATAATCAGACAACTTGAGAAGAAAAAAAAAATTATGCTCATCAACTTAGCTAAACAGACTTCAAAGAACAACACTAGGCCAAAGCAAATGAGTGGGACACTGTGAAATCTGAGCCAAACAGTAATTTTTGTAGAGTTCGGAGGAAATGTGCTTTTCTCTAGATGCAAAAGAGATATTGAAAAGTTGGTCACAACAGTATTTCTTGCATTTTCTTTTGAAGTACCTACACTGGTTCATCATCAAATGCAAGATTCCAAACTAGGCAGACCAGTGCTGACCTGCTACATCCTTAAAATTCCAGACAGCAGACTATACTATTCACTACCAATATTTACACAAAAATATAAAAATAATTTTCATAACCTAAGACAAAATAACGTTTAAAGATACGCATTCTCCACTTTCAAACTGCTTTAAGACATAGCAAGTTATCCATCATACTATGACCCACTCCCTCTGGCTAGGCAGGGGCTTCCATATAAAGACATGTAACAGGATACGTAATTTACGTTCGCCAGGGGTTCTTAATTGCATAAACCAGCGCTCTGCAGGTCTGGGTTTCAGTTATGCTGTATGGTGAAATCTAACATATGCCAAGGAAAGGGGACTCCTGTGAAAAGAGACAGAAGGGAAAGGAGGCAAGGAAGCCACAACTCTGTGAGCAATGACACAAAAAGTATGAATCAGGGGAGGAGGTAGTAGCAGATGCTAATTGAATGCTAATTGCATATGTAGCAAGCAAAAAGAGAAGCAATAAAGTATGATTAAAAGAAAGCCAGTGAACACAAGAGGTTCAGGGAGAATAGAAAGGTGAAAAAAAGGAAAAAATGAATAAGAGAACACATGTAGAATGGGGAAAAAAAAAGTAGTTATTGAAACAAGGGATTTGAAATTTACTTCTAAGGAAAGCTAAGCATTAAAAGTATTAGTAATATAACAGCTGTGAATTCATTATATCAAGGATGCAAAAGAGCAGAGGAGAAAGTACCAGCCACACAGACTTACAGCCTAAAGCCGTTCCATGCAAAAACCACCCTCATGCTCTCCAGGTTCATGCAGGCACCCAAGGCATTCTGAAAAAGCGAGCTATCAATTCTCATAAGGAAACATTTCAATGAAGAAACATATATAAATAGATTAAAAAAAAGAAAATAAACAAAAAAAAAATCTACCCTATCACGTTAATTTTCTGTTCCATTACTTTCCAAGGAGAACTATCAGCTTGTTTTTTCAAAGGGATATAGAACAGCTCATTGCTTACACCTGTCCAAAATCCTTTTTCCTTTGCTGACTTTTGTTACCTTACAGTCTTTTAAGTCACACATGCATTTGTTTCATAATGCATTAGAAAGGTAGGGGGCAGGGACTGGAGAAGAGTAACATCAAATATGAAAACAAGAAACAAAAAACAGGTAAAAATTCCTTTGTTAACAGTACACTGATGGACTCTTAGTAATAAGAACATATATACACACACACACAATCATGGATAACTAAATAGCAAAACTTGCGAAGACACTGATTTCACTGATTCTCCAAGTAAGGGATTTAAAAAGGTTTATCAACAGCAAATAGTTTGCAGAAAGAAATACCTGAGGTGGAAGGGGGAAGCTGGGGGAAAAAGAGGGTGTGTTTTCACTGATGATATTCTGCAAAGGGTAAAGGTGTATGAACTGATTTCTGAAATACTACATTCCAAGATATTCCATGGAAACTAGATCCTGAAAGGTATTTGCAAGGACTTTTTTTGCATCCTCCCCGCCCCACCCCTTAAAAAAAAAAAAAAAAAAAAAAACTGTGCATAGTAAAGCACACATCACCACCCTGAAGCATCCTGTTCCTATTTAATTCTCAAGTCACTAAAAGATCCTTGACAAGGGAAAAGGAAGAAAGGGATAGGAGGGGAATAGAAAACAGATGCTGAGAGACAGGAACACAGGATGCACAGCAGAAAGAGGCAGAGTGGTAAAACGAGAGAAAGAAGGAAGAATCCAAACTTAAGAAAAAAAAGAAGTATGAAAAGCTTAAAACAGTCAACAACAAAACTCGGGCAAAAGTGTGATGATATTGTGTAAGTTTAAAGCGTTTCAGTAAAAGAACATGGTTAAAAAAAAAAGGCAAAAACAAACAAACAAACCCACTCGTTTCTAGTACATATGTTCTCCACAGGATAAAGTCACAGGAACAACTTGCCTTTTCAGAGCTATTTAAGGTCCCCCTGAACTACTATGAGGTATTTAGCGAGTATTTTCAAGAAAAGTTACCTCAGCTTACCTGATTTTTGAAAGTTTTACTGCTGAAAGGCAGAAGAGACAA
Source organism: Crypturellus soui (assembly GCA_032275445.1). Lineage (NCBI taxonomy): Eukaryota > Metazoa > Chordata > Aves > Tinamiformes > Tinamidae > Crypturellus > Crypturellus soui. The sequence goes on along the minus strand of JAUBNY010000430.1, from coordinate 115,248 downwards.
AAGCTTAGAGCTGCCATCAAGTTACCACAGAGATGCCCCGTAGAAAGCATGAGCAAGACATGGCACAAAAAAACAAAAGTACCTCAATCTTCTGGGACTCCACCCTTCCTACAAACAACCCTGAGGGAAAAAAAAACTCCCCTTGGTGCTTTCTGAGCAACCCCAGGGCCCTCAGTCCCGCTGGAGAGAGGCGCCGTGCCTTACCCGGGTCATGGAAGGGCACCAGGGCGAAGTTGTGGAGCGGCCGCTTGGGTCTCCTCAGGGAGGTCTCCAGAATCTTCGACGCGCCCTCGATGACCTGCACCAGGTCGTCGTACATGGAGCCGGTCACGTCGAAGACGAAGGCGAGGGTGGAGGCGCCGTCGGGAACGCTGCCAGCGCCGGCGCCTGGCGAGGCGGCGCAGGGGCACGAGAGCAGCAGGAGCAGCAGCGCCGGGGCACAGCCCGGGCAGCCCATGGCTGGCGGCGGCGCCCCAGGAGCGCCCGTGACCGCCGCCGAGACCCGCAGAGGCGGCGGGGGCGACGCGGGCAGGGAGGCCGCCCGGCTTCGCTAGCGGGACGGCGACTCCCGCCTCCCGGCCATGCCGCGACTGGCGGCGGCGGCCGCGAGCGCCGGCACCGCCGCGCCCGCCCGCGCGCTCCCATTGGCCGCCGCGACCCCCCGGCGCCCACCTCAGGGGCCCCCTGCGGGGCGGCCGTTAGCGGCCGTTAACGGTAGCCGGGCGGGGCGGGGCGAGCAGCGCGGTGGCGGTGCCCGCAGCTCCTGTCCCACCTGTGGTATTTTCACCTTGCTGCGCAGGCACGGCAGGACAAAAAGAGGTTTTTGTTGTTGTTATTTGTGCGCTTTCTTAGTTGTTTCAAGTTGCGGCCACATCCCAATAATGGCTGGGAAATACCGTGTGAAGCTCCCAACAGTCGGTTTGGGATGTGCAATCGCAAACCTGCCTGCACCACCGCTGAACGTGAGGGGAGCGAGTAGGAGCGCATCGTTTTTTAAACACCAATAGGAAAATCACCTCCTTTCAGTGGGATCAGGCATGTGGAGGAGGCAAACATCTTTAGTTAGCTTTAGTTGATGCTATGAGGAAAACTGGAAAATGAGGCAGAATGTCCTTAGTTTCCCCTTTGTTTTACTTCATCTTAAGGCTGGTGCACTCAACTGTCATATTGTGACTGGAAAATTAATTATGTAAAAACATTTGCTTACCCTAGTCAAGTTATAAGGCTGGAAGTGAATTATACAAAACAGATGTTTGCATTCTTTCTCCCCTTCAGAATTGATGTCATGAGGAGAAAGCCCAAAACTGGGGCTGTAGGGAGCACTCGCCATAAACTCCAAGCTGTGGAAAACTTCCCTCATCTGTAACTTTGCGAGCAGAAAACTCAGACCAGGTTTGTCAAAATATTCACGGATCGTGTGAGTAGAGAGGTACTCGAGCCATAAAACAGGAGGGTGCCTTACAAACATGCGGCATTTGGATTTAGGGGTTCTCTCAGTCCTTTCTGAACATGCTTTCCTGTTGCATTTATCCTCACAAAGAAAGCCATCGTGATATTTCTGTCTTTAATTATTTCTCTTTAGATATAAACAAGCAAAAATCAGCAAGGTAGTGTCTTATAAAAAACAGCCTCCTCAAACACGTTTTGTGTCTCTAGAACGTTATCATTTCATGAAGATTTTAAGGCATGACATAAAGAAAAGTAAATTTACAGTGGAAACTGGTGTTTATTTGGTTGCCTAACACTTTCCACTATAAAACAGAAAGTTTTGGTGCTTTATCAGTATTATTCACATCAAGCCTTTGAAAAGCACAGCAAGAAGGGCCTGTCCCAAGAGAGAAATCTTTTTTATTTTATTTTCTCTCCAGTTAAATTATTTGTACAGTTTGCCATAGTTTGCCAAGAAATCATCTACTGGGGAAACCTTCATGATTTCCCCCTGCCATCTCTTTTGTATGCAGCGAGCTTCCTCACTTGTTTCCTGGGTGGAGCTTTGGTAATGCAGCTAACCTTGCTCATCTTTTCATGCCTGTTTTAGAATTTATTCTGTTAATGAAGACTGTTATCACAGAAGAATTCAGTGGATTTGGACCTGATGGTCAAATTCCTTCTTACCACAGTCATATACTGAGTATGAATAAAGTCACCAATAAACAGTTACAGGATTGGTAACTGACTGTATATTTGTCTTGAATGGCTGTAAGTTGTTAGACCTGGTGGATCAGAGGGTTAAGTAATTTAACTTCTCTCTCCCTGGCTTGCTTCAAATCTATAAAGCACAAATTTTGTACATTGTAGGGAAAAATATGCTAACTTACAACATTGCGAACATAAAAAAGTACTAAGGCCTATGTCTGAGTCGGCTCCATTTTGTAGTTTGCAACTGAGAATCGTTACTCTCCAAGCAGCTGATGAAGACAGAGTTGCTGGTTTCATTACAGTGCATAGCATTCCATCCATAAACAAGAAGCCACTTAAAAATCTGAAGCTTCCTTCTGAAGGAAAATATTAAAATGATTGTTTTTAAAGCTGATGCTGCTCTCTAATTACACTGTGAACTACTGATACCAAAACAGCTTCTTGTGCACAGATCCCATGGACCACGCTCAGCAGGCCACATCTGCTAGAATTCTTTTCTCACGAAATCTCTATTCTGCTCAATAAAATCTGCACGTAGACCAGATACTTTGAACTGCTTTGTCACAGACACTTGACAAAATTTCCTCTGAAACTGCATACACATTAAAAGCTCAGCTCCATTGTTCCCACTCCTCCTCAAAGTCTTTTTTTTTTTCTTTTTCCTTTGTTTGGCCTAGATTAATTGTTTTGGAAAAGGAGGGGATACTTGCTGCTTGCTTTAGGCATCTGGCTATGGTTCTGTCTGGGAGAAGTATATGTATAGTATATTAAGTACTCTCCAGTTCACAAAGAGTCCAAAATCTGTTTTCTTATCGAATCTTTTGTCTTATCTTTGTATATTATGTATACATACACTAATCATACACATGAGATACATAGTTCATTACTCTAAAATTCTATATAAAATAACGTTTGTGGTCTCAAATTCTGTTCTTTGAAGTAGTTTGTAGGAAGGAGCTGTGCTGCACTTGGGAGGGATAGGGTTAAAATTCCCATTCTACAAAAGGAATGCTACAACAGAAATTAGCAGGTATGCTGAGGAGCCTGAAAGCAGGTAAGGCAGCTGGCTCAAACTGCTGCTAGCTGATCTGCAATGAACGATAAACAAGGAGAAGAGAACAGAAAGGACTACTTACTTAATCTTTGGTTATGTATGGGAAAAACTTGATGTTCATTTATAAACACAAGAAAAATAGTAGGAAATGAGAAAGTGCTTCTTGTAGGAAGATCATGTTGTCTAAATGTCACTGTGATGTGAGGGTTCAAACCCCAACGTGATAAACACTGACCTTTTCCAGCTGGTGACTGTTTTTTTTTTTTTTCTTTTAGCCATGCAGCTGGTCTCACATGAAGACTGTGTGTTCTTTGTACTCATCTTGCCTCTCTCTTGATCAGGGTATTGCTAGAGACAGTTAGAAGTTCTCCAGACAGAAAAAAATGGCATGTATATCCAGCAGGTTTGTTGACCCCCTAAAACAACAGGTAAATTCACACTAGTTAAAACACACTAAGTTCACATCCTCCTATAAGATACATTACCTCTGCCAACAATATAAGCATCTAGCACTTAATATAAAAAAAAGTGTGGGTCTAAAGCTTTTCTGCCTTATGGCTTCTCAATCTTCAGAAGGGTCATATGTTGTAACCTTTCTCCAAAATCCATTTGACTAGAAATGATCTGTCACTGTTAAGAAAACAAACCCTAAGGTGCCAGCATGATCACCTCTCTGCAGGATGTGATGGGCTATCAATTAATCTGGTTTGAAGAATTTGTGGGTTTCTGATCCTCTTTTGGAAAATCCAGCTCTGTTTAGACCCAAAATGGAGCTATGGGCTGTATTCCGCACTCCTACACTTCAGACCTTGGGAAAGGAGAAATGGTTTAAAAAGAAAAGCTGCTCCCGAATTGTTTAGAGCCATTCATACTTATAATGTCTAACTGAATTCTCACCTTCCAGCATCTTATGGTTGCTCTTTTTTTAATAACCTCAGCCTGCATCAGGGGCCCACTATAACCGTGGCCTTGGCAATTAATACTTTGCAGTGCTACCAGAGCATACAGGTGAATGTTGCCCATTCTGCGAGTTCTGCAAACATTTCTAGGTAGTAGGAACCTTATGTAAAGGTTGTAAAAGCTAGACATTCTTAAGATGCCATGTTCTTTACATTTCAAGAACCTAGAAGGCACACAGAGTTAATCTTTTGCATTTTTCCCTCTCCTTTCTCTATTCCACAGAAGTCTGCCTAAATGCAACTGTCAGTTTGATTCACAATTCAACACGTCTCAAAAATTCACATAAGGAAGAAAGAGCTGGACACAAGTACTAAGTAGCTGTGGCAACTGGAGTACTTTGTTTGATAAACCATGCGTGTGAGCCAAGAGACTCTTTCACCCCGCTATAACATTGAATCATCATCTCTCATGCGCAAGATGAAATCACTTTGCTTTTGGTTATAAAACATTTGTTTTATAAAATAGTTCATCCTGTGATCAAGGCATAGAGGTAAAACTCAGGGTCTAAGAGTTTGATTTCTGGCTCAGAAGGGGGCCTGCTGCTTTTATTAATAAAATACTGTATCAAGACAAAGGTGAAACTAGGATCCACTCTGCTGCTTCCTTATGTCTTAAAAATAATGATGGAGAAGAGCATAATCAAAAGCTTAAGGTCTGTACTTAGCGGAAAAGACAGTGGTGATTTCTTTAGCAACCTTTCCCCTCCATGCTATTGCCTAAGCACTCCTGAGCACATAGTGCTCATGCATCAACATCTGACATGTCCTTGCAAAATCTCTATGATCCTGGGCTCCGTAGCTTCCATCTTATAAATCAGGAACGAAAGCAGAGAATGGCTAAATTAGTTGGACAATGGCTTAGTTGTCCAAGTTAACATAAAAAATCTGTAGCAGAAATAGCAAGTGAGCCCAGTTCTACATTTCACTGCACTACTTAATCACCATTCTCTGTACTGCAAGTTTTCCTAGCACTGTTTTTCCCATGAATGTTTGCAATTTTCTGAGGCAAATGCCAGCAAAATTCAAAACACCTGTTATATGCTGTCAACATAGCCTTGAAGGTGAAAATAGTCTCTATTTCAGTAAAACTTTATGATTGCTAGTCCCTTTCAAAATGCTTTAGAGCTTAGCTTCTATCACCAAATAATACAGTTTTGAATCATTATTTGCAAGATGTTTCACTGACATTCTCTTGACTAAAAAGAGCGCGTGTGCACAATAAATTCTTTTTTAATTTCAATCAAAATTCTGCGACAAAATTTCTGCCAAAATTCTGCTGTAGATATTTGGGAATATCTACAGCATGTCTGAACAGCTACTGCAGACAGTACTAATCTTTAGTCTATATTACAGCCCAATTTGAAAATATTAAATATCTGATAGTGAATGTATTTCCTTCTGAAACAATGGCAGTAGTGTCATACACTGAAAATGAAAGAACCATGGCATGAAAGTCACATTCAACTGCAGCTCTTTACTAAGAGATCCTAAATCTGAATCC
>JAUBNY010000430.1:58621-74570 GCA_032275445.1 Crypturellus soui | reverse complement strand
GCAATAATCATGAAATTTGGGATGTTTGGTCATAGAGCCTGTGATTCCCTGACAAGTTGTGTAATTGATATATATATGTAAACAAATTTATATATATATAAAAGTAAAGTTTTTTATGTAATCTTTATTGCAGCTAGAATTAGTAACAGAGCTTGACAAAATAAAAAAATGCTCTAATAATGTTTCTATCAAAGTGTAAGATCACATGCTTATTTTGGAAGGGGATTCAGGACTGAAAAATTACAAAAGAAAGAGGCGTGTGTGCTCACACACATACTCCTACTGTGGAGAAGCCATTCAGATCTCTTGTCTTCATTTCAGGGTGTTCCTTGGAGCTGCTTCCTGCAATTCAGCTGTAGCTTTATCTACTCCCAAAAAAATCATAAAAATAATTTTTTATGACTTGGCTGATTATGTTTAAGACACAGCATCATTTTCATCACAGCCATGCAAGTTGTCCTCTATTGCTCCCAGTTCTTTTCACAAGGGAGTATGTTTTTTTTGTTTGTTTGTTTTTGTGGAAAACCTATAATTTGTGTTACTGCATTTTCATTGTTATGTTTCTCCTCCTCCCTCCCTTATCTCCCCTGGAGAAAAAAAAAAGGTACACATGATTTGGAACTTATGCTTAGTGCAGCTATTTTAATGTTTCCTTTCAATACGCGTTACTTTTTCTATATCCTTACTAATCCCATTATCTGCTTTAGAATTATTAATTCCATGGTTGTTCATAGTCCTTTTTAAACTGAACTGTGGTCAGAAAAATAAAGCCAGTCCTGTTGGGACTGGCATCAATTGAGGTTTTGCTTTTCAGCTCAGTAGCAGCAGAATCAAGGCTTCACTCTGTCATTCACCTCTTTTAGTGTGGGGTTTTTTTGTTTTATTTATTTTTTCTCCATTGCTCTTTCAGTCCTTAAGGAAATTTATGGCACAGGGCTCCTAGTATCAAGCCCTATGGCACTCTCCCTCTCCCCGCCCCCCTCCCCCCCCCACCATTAATCTTATCCTGTAGTAAGAATTGACTGTTTATTTCTCCTTTTGTTTTATGACTGAACCTTTTTTTTTATTTTATTCTGCCAGGACTTTACTGCTCACCCATGGTTACCAAGTTTCTGCAGTAGCCTCTTGTGATGAACAAAATGCCAGAACTATAAATCTTGCTGTCTCATTCATCCATGATTCCTGTTGCTCTGACCTTGAAAAGTTGCACTTGAGCTTTGAGGGCTTCCAGATATTTAACTTTTCTCATAGGTACAAACTGTGGATGTATTCCAAGCAGCTGTATATTTGTGGAGAGTGGAACAAAATTTTACAGGAAAAAAACTCTCAAATCTAAGCATGTGAGTCAAATAGAAAAATGGTAAGGTTTGAAGTCATTTATATATATATATAATATAGGAGATCTGGTTGGTGTAATCTACCAGACTTTTGCCTTAAGTTGTGTTTCTGCTTGGATTTAAGTTGTGGTATGAGTGCTGCCATCTGTTGGGAAGTGTATGAGTAATTTAATAGTGTTTTCAGGGGGCAAAACAATACAGAAAAAATGCCTTTCAAATTGAGCTTCTGATGAAGTATTTCCTCGTTTCCTTGTTTATGTTACAAGGCTCGAGCCCATGTGCACCTGCAAGGCTAGTGTCCACTTGCACTGATTTGTGTTTGACCTGTCAACTAGGACTTCATAGCAGAAAGAGCTTCTTTCAGACTGGGTTCAGGCTATTTTTGGCAATCACACTTGCTGATGTGATGCAGAGAGATTGCAAAGGTCCTTTGGTAAGTATAACAATACACAATATCATTAAGTAATAGTACTAAACAATAAAGTTAGGCTTTAATGACAGTTTAATAATTGGAGCTTTTGTCAGCTAAAGCAGAGATGCTTTCTGTGTGAGCTTTAAGATTTTCTGTTATCATTGTTACTTCAAGCACCTGTGATGAATGAATGAATTGTGACCCCCTGGAAGCAAGCAAGGAGGCGAGCTCCAGTGTGTTTAATTTTGTCTTTCACTGTGCTTCTGTAATGTATAGACATTGTAACATGATTTAAGAAGCATTGCCTGACTTTTGTTTCTCAGCCTACATATAACCGAGCTCCTCATGCCTCTTCCCTTGGCAGCACTGAATGATGAAGCCACGTGTTGCTGTAACCCAAATTGCACTAGTTCCTCATGCCTGCAACAAGGGGCACCGAACCCTGCACCCCCTTTTCGCTTAATGCTTGTGAAAATACCTGCAATACAGACAGGGATACAAAGTGCTACCTGTGAGTGTTAAGGAAGGAAACCCGCAGCCAAGGAAGGGGCAAGCCGTTCTTGTGGCTTTGCGTGAGTTCCATGAGAGCAAGCTCTGTGCCCGGGGCTCGCTGCTGGGGAAGTGCTTTGCATTCTGGTGCGTGCGCTTCTAAGGTTGCCCCTGTAGCGAGAGAGGCAGGGCTGCAAGAAATGCTGTCGGCTTGGAAACCTGGAGGAAATTATATTTTAAATTCTTAAATTATGTGAAAACAGTGGGCATTCGATCAGAAGCATTTCTTATTGATTAGCTCTAATTTGCAGCACTTGGAGCTGTGGTGCTGCTGTTCTCTGAGAGCATGAATACAGGTAGATTTCAGTGCGGCTCTGCAGATCTGGCAGCTTGCAGTGCTGTGTGGTTTTTGCAGCACTGGGATCTTAGGTCATGTTTCACAGTTGCACTTACACTCTAGGCACTCGTATGGGTTTGTTATGGTGTCTAAAATTAGCCATCATCTTGAATGCCTTGTTAAATGAGGATCTTGAAATGAGTTATTGTACATATGTTTTCCTGATGTGAGCTGCACATCTCTTTAAATTTCATTTTCCCTCATAGTTTTTTCTATAGTGTTCTCTTTATAATATTTTAGTGGTTTTTATTAATGATCTTACAGTAAGCTACAACTCTTAACATTACTATCACTTCACTGTATGCTTAAACAATATAACATATATGCAAATATTAAGCTATTACTCTGTGCTTAAGTGTATTGTCCTAGTCCTTGCTGTTGTGAAGTCTTTAAAGCTTATTTATGATTAAAACTTATTTTATCATTCCAAGTTGTTTAGGGGAGAAAAATGTTACAGGTGTCCCATGTTGTGAATTATTCCCCAATGTCTGGCATTATTAATCAATAAGTAATGTTTATCAGAGGAATGCAGGATGGTGCCTTAAAGGAGAGAAAACTAAAAAGGTTTTATTCAGTCCATTCCTTCTTGCTTCAGGCAAGGTTTGCTATATATTGCACATATGCTTACCTGTTGCAAAATTAAAAGCTCTATCAAGGTACGGTTAGTGCTAGGAGTATTTGCAACTGAGTTAACAAAGGGAACAGAATGAAAATCATTTAAAACTGGTTCACACCAGCAATTCTTTGTGCACTATTAACTGCTAAGATCTAGTCACAAAACATTATTCTGAGGAGAAAAGGTTTAGTGAACCCTAGAAATTGGATTTGATTTATGCCAGAAAATCTGCCTTTTCACTGCTTGAGATTTCTATGGAAGAAAGCCACAGTCTTTTAGTAAATGGTTTCTAAGGTAACATCTTATAGCAGAGCATCTGAAAACAATTTGGTGTTAATGAGAAATGGTTCTCACGGTGGTGGGAAAGTGTTGAGTGAAAGGAAAGGCTTCAGGATTTGGCAGTCTATCTGTAAAGGCATTTAAATAAATGTGTGCTGCAGCTCTGCTTATGAAATCTCCACGTGGATTGCGCGTCTGTAGTCCGTCTTTCAGATGCGCAGATCCCTGAGAGGATCCCTGTGAGGAAGGGCCTGAGCAATAAAAACGAGCGTTCGTACGTGAAAGCTGAATGACTTAAATAGTTGGCGTTTCCCAATGGGAAGATCATTATTCCTGCAGCACAGATACCTGCATTTTGGAGATCATGCTTTATTTCTTCCTCTCAGAATCCACTGCATTCCCAGCGCTGCAGGGACAGTGGGTGCTGCTTGCAGGCTGGGAGATGACTTTTAAAAGCTCCTTCTCTAAAGTTGTGCCCAGGTAAGCTTGGGCTCTTTGGGCAGAAAAGGACCTTGGCTTCATAGTGCATCTGCCTCTCCTTTACAATCTGGCCCTCTGCGGGTCGGGGGCTGGAGCTTCTGTCAGCAGCGGCTCACGGACATTCCTTCCTTCCTCCCAAAAGAGCCAAGGCTGGCAATCCTGCCTCCTGTTCCCTGGAAACAGGATAAACACGTGCTGGCTGCCTCCTGCTTCTCCGCTGCAGCTCGACTCCCTGCCCGTGCTCTGTGCTCCGGTGCGGAATAGAACTGCAGTGTTCGGGGTCGCGCTTGCAGCCTTTTCTCCCTTGGCATTATTGAGGTCCTATTTGAGCTGAAATGCGAAGGAGAAGAGCAGTCCTGGAGTGACCTCAGTGCACTAATCAGTGGATCTTATTTAGCAGGAAGATGTGCCACAATAGCAATACATAAGTAGAGATTCTGTTATAAATCAGTAAAATTGATAGAACTGTGCAAAGGCAAGAGAAGCTTCTGGGTGAGATCCCTAGATTTTTACAAAGCAGGATGAGTTATAAGAATAAAAATATCACATATGGTATATGATGCTGTAAAATGCCATAGAAATGCACTTAAAACATAACTAATACCTCTAATAGGAGATACCTGGTGAGTCTTCGGGTACCAGTGTGGTGTTACTGCATGGAAATCCCTGCATCCTCCCTGCGTGGGGAGGCTGGCAGAAGCAAGGTCACACATGCACTGCACTCGGTGCAGCTCACCTTGCATCAGGTTTGTGCAAAAGCACCTGGTTTCCCTCCTGCTTGCTGCAGTCACAGCACTGCATTGCCATTTTGATATTAAAGAAGGGGTAACAGTTTGAGGAATCAAGTAAACTAACTGTCTGCAGCTTTGACCTAGTTCTAGGTGACTGTCTGCTGCTCCAGGCTGCCCAAAGCACTGGTTGCATAACGCAGTCTACGTGGGGGTTGTCTGGGTGCCCATTATCCCTGCAGGTTGCTCCCCTGTTACATCTGCATTAGCTGCGACTCTTGCAGATCAAGTGAAATGTCTGTTTTGAGAGCTGCTGTCATGCTGGGGCACATAACCTCTGTCCCGGAGAAATAAAGGAAATAAAGAAGCACTTTCTGATGGTTTGAGAGTTGGCTAGAGCACAGCTTTTTTTTTTTAACAATGCTGAGTACAAGAACAGGGGAGCCGGTTGTGGCTGTTGTCTTCAAGGGCAGTGAGCAGTAATTGCCTCTCCTTGAGCCCTCCTATAGAGGGACCTGTGATTTTGTGTCCGAGGTAGCAGTAAACCTTGAAACATCTAGTATGTTCATTTGCTGGGCGTGTGGACAAAGTTATGTCTTGCTGGCAAATGTGGTTGTGAAGTGTTAGTGGAATCAAGTTGTGTTGACTGTATTTATTACATGAAACTGATAAAGTGATATAATAGAAATAAAATCAGTGGAAGAGGCTAATTCAGGCTTATAGTATTCAATACCAGGTACACAGTAAGGGTGTTCAGATGACTAAATATTTTGTATACTTTATAAATAGTATACTATTTATAATGTTCCTTACATGACATAAGGATGCCCCCCTTCACAAGGGAAGGGAGTGGGATACCTGCTGAATGGTTCATGTTTTCAATGCAAGTCCAGATTTTATCCTTATGTGTGTATCACAGTGTGAAATATATTGTGGAGGAAAAAAAGGTAATTTGAGCATGAAAAAATGTTAAAGTTGCTGTATTTAAATATGTGAAGCCTGCCTTAAAGATGCAAACCAAAGAGAAATGGGCAAAGTAACTTGGGTCAGTGTTTGAGTTATTTCATCTTCTTCTGTCACCCTTTGAATCTGTGAATTGCAAGATGTTTAGTCAAATGAATAAATGCAAGAAAACTGCAATTTCTAGAGTACAGAAGCTGTAAAGTTAGTTGCGTTATTAACCCCTGGATTCCTGGGTTTCATTATTAAGTTGCCTTGTAAAGTGGTAACATTACATAACTGTGTGTGTGAGGGGAGGTTCTGTGTGCTTTTTTTTGCTGTTTTTTGTTCGTTCCCTTTTTAACTTGCATAAGGACTATTGTAGTTCATATTAAGACATAGCAGTGGACTTGATGTGCTCTGGAATGATCCCTGTGTCTGTATTTCCTCTGGAACAATTGTATGCCCCATCACGGAATGGGGAGCAATACAAAAATATTCTAAATTTGCCCTTCTTCCCAGTTCCCTCCGTTTAACTTAAAAGGGTTAAAAATTTGTGTGTCCTGAATATTCTTTCTGGAATCCATTATGCATGAAAAGGATCCGAGTCCATTTGCAGAACTTCTAAATGAGCTCCATTCATTCGGTGCTTAGAAGTGCCCATTCAGCCACAGTCACAATAGTTATAACCTAATTTCTTTGGCACCAATACCAGCTTATTAAAAGCAAAGAAGTTGTTATGAAGTATGGTAATTTCTCCGTGCTAGTTATATAATTCTTTATTAAAGTTGCTTTAGTGTCTATATAAGGTAATAATTACATGTTCTTTGTAAATAGTTGCAGTGTAGTAAGATTCACTTAAAGTTATTATGCAGAGTAATGCAAACTTTGCAGTATTAATTTGGAAATGTAGTTTGATGTAGCTATGCTTATTTCAGTGCAAAACAAGATATGGAGACCTCACTTCTATATTTCAAGTAACAGTTTAACGCTCAACATGCAGCTTGTTGTGTTTAATACCACATATTTTGTTTGGAGTGAAGCAGTTAAAAGGACACACGTTTCAAGTCTATATTACTCTTTTTGACGTGGAGTTGTCACTTAGTAGTTTGAGCAGTGGCCAAGCACCCTGATACTGCAGCTGACGGTGCTGCTGGTCACTACTGAAGTTGGTGACCATTTGTTTGCTTGGTTGTTTGTAGGGGCAGGATCTTTTGGCAGCACTTATCATCTTAACAACTGTCTACTCTGGCTGATGAGACCTAACTGAGCATTTCCTTGGGCAAACTGTAAAAAATACTGTTTATGGGAAGTGTGCGAGTAGGGGTGGACGGGTGAGGGGCTGATGGCAGGAAAAACAACTAACAGGAAAGAGTAAGTTGAAAAAAAAATCATCCTTCTTGCGCTCAGTTCTTTATCTGACAGTCCTCCTGCTGGCTGCTTTTCCTGCTGACTCTCCTCCTCCTTCCGTCTCTTGGCATGCAAAGTGCTCTGTTTTGTACATCCCCAGGATACCTACCCAGCTTGGCTTGTGGTGCTGTCTTACTGAAACTGCTGTGTCTCCTGCAGCTCTTGTGCAAGGGGCTCTTCTCTTGCTGCTGAGCTTGGCTTGTGTGCAGGTTGCACCTGCGGCAGGGCCCAGTGTGGGGTTACCCCTTCAGTAAGATGGTTCTGTGACAGTTTGCAAAAAGGGAAATATATAAGAAAAAAATCTGTGATATCATTCATAACTTACTGTTGAGACTGTTGGCACTGCTGATAATTGCCTTCTAACTTCTTTCTTTAGGTACTTCACATCATGGTGGCTATTCCCATGATGCTGTGGTCTATGCCTTGCAAAAATGTGGCATTCGTCATATTGACACAGCCAAAAGATACGGCTGTGAATCTCTTCTCCAAAAAGCCATCCGAGACAGCGGGGTGAGGCGGGAGGACCTCTGGATAACTACCAAGCTGTGGCACAGTGATTATGGCTATGAAAGCACAAAAAGAGCCTGCTTGGAGTCATGTAAACAACTTGGTGTTGAATATCTTGGTATGAATCTTTATATTGTTCATTTATTGCACCTTCCAGGGAAGCATTAAAAAGATAAATGAACTCCTGACTCGACTGTGTGGTACAGGTAGATCCTGGGAGCTAAATTTTGCCTTTATTTGCATGTTTACATTTTTCTCATTCTGTTGTTCTGTAGGATGCTCATGTGTGTAACTCAGAGCACAGAATAATTCCTAGTTGTAACCATTGCAAAAACTTTAAAATATATTAAACTCCTTTTTTGTAAAATTATATTTCATTTTTAAATTGATTTGAGGGTCAGCTACATACCTGTGAATCTGGTTCAGAAGCAATTGAGTAATAAAAGCTCGACTTCTTGCATCCTCTTCTAAATTTCAAGGAATGGACATCCTCTAAAACTTGCTTTGTAAGACTGCTGACATCTTTTAAAAATCTGAGTAATCTTTGTTTTTAGATTCTTTGATGCAGAATAATTTTGTGAAAATGTTTTATGTGGTCTGTAAGACTTAAATTTAAAGACTAAAATAAAAGAAGATTAAATTTTACTAATGCTGAATTGGACTTGGACACTCTTGAATTTACCTTGCTCATAAAACCCTCATAGTGAAAAACATGATACTTGTTACAGAAAGTCACATAGCAGATGGATAAAGAGCTATAATAATGGTCCAGATGACAGCAGTAGAGATACCTCCTAGAAATAAATGTGAACTATTTTAAAATGTTTTTCCTTCTTCCCGCCTAGCTGGAGCAATGCAAAGAAGGAGGAGGGGTAGAGGAAGATAAATTTAAAGTAATATTCTAAAATGATGACACTGTTGGAGATGGTGAGTGATGGTTGATGGTCAGATCCATCAAATGTCATCAGAAGTGTCCTATAAAGCCTCGTTTTGCTTCTCTCCCTTTCCCTATCCTCCTGCTGCCAGGAAATGTATTTACATGAACAGATGAAAGCTTTTGCAAAAGAATTTACTGAGGGCAGCTATGTGCTAGATTCACTGGCTTTTTTGCTTCCATACACTGTAAGATAAAGGTTAAAAACAAACAAAAATGGCCAAAGCTGTACCCGTTAAGGCTTTGTATGCATATGTTTAGCTACATTCTTTATGGAAATGCATCCATCAGGTTCCTGCATAGGTACAGACTAATGCAAAATGTGTTAAAATCCTTTTTGGTCTGTCCAGCACGTTTGTGCTGGCCACTGCAAAGAGGCTTTTATAGACAAAACTTAAATCCTTGACTTTGTCCTCTAAATTAAGAAATAACATGTTTCCTCACTGCTTAGTACTGTTTGGGTCTTTTTTTGTGTGTGCTTGCTTCTTTTTTTTCACCCTTCTGCTTGCTCTGGCACTGGTGCTGAATGCTGATGAGAGAGAACTTGACTCGACTCCAGGAAGTCATTTTCTGTCGATTCCTTTTACCTTCTTGTGATTTGATTATTTCTTCAGCTACCAGTTTTTTTTTTTTTTTTTAAAGCAGGTGCTCATGAGTACTTAATTTTGACATTATGGCTAAACAGAAAGATGTGAGATTAGGAAAAATATCTGTGAGAAGGAAGAGCACTTGTTGCTGGCACAATGCGAGTTAGTGTTAAGTTTAGCTCTAAGTGTTCTGGTGAATTAGGCCCTTAGTGGGGGCAATAAATCATGTGTTTTGTGGGCTTATTAGGAAGTATCATGTGTCAGGGAGGCATGTTCCTTCCAGGGCACCTACAGGCCTGGGAACAGCCAGGTGGAAGACTCTCTTGACAGGATTTCTAAGCAAAATTTAGCAGTGTCTTTGAACAGAAAATTTTCACGTGTTTCAAGAACACTGAAAATAAGGACTTTTTGTTGGAAATGTTGAGGTTTATCAGAAATCTAACAGAAGTAGCTGCAGTACAGGAGGTCACTTTGCAAATACAGCTATAGGCCTATAGAAGTCAGCCTATATATCCCTAGGTTTTAGTTGGTGAGCATGCCACCTGCATTTCATGCTATCTTTCTAATAGCCAGTGTGCCAGGGAGAGGGCATCAAACCAATAACGAGACAAGTTTTCATATTATGGCAATTTCTGTCAAAGTTTACGTAGGAAAGGAAAGTTTTATTTACAAATGAGTGTTAAAGACAGCAGTTCTATGAGAACCCTAAATCAGTGTTTCCTGATTCACTGTGTGCTATTAATCAAGTATGTGGTTCTTCTCAGCAGTTGGGTGTATTTATTTCTGTGAAGTTCCACCTGTATGTAACCTTCAGCAGAAAAGCTGAAGAAACTGCCAGAACAATGGCAGTGTAAATTGTACAGCTCTCGGCTCCAAAGAAAGTCCTGTTAATTCCCTCGAGGATCCACTTGGACTATTCAACCTGTCCTTGATGTTTGAAGTGGAGATTCAGGGAGTAATAGTGATGGATACATCTGTTCATTAGCAGTGTAGAAAAATGCTCGCCCTCAACACAGAGGGGAGGCAGCCCCTGCTTTTAAGAGAAGTATTCCACACAAAATAGTTGTGGAGCCTTTTCAATAAATGCTTGTGGGGAAAATGGCTTTGGGAGAGCAATGTTGCACAGTTTTTATGTGGATTGTTAGATCATATATCCATGAGAAGCTGGAAATTTATATTGTGGGCAGTGGCTAGTAGACATATTCTGCTGCTTGCATTTTCTAAATGTGGTCCTCCAGCTGGCAGTCGTGACAAACCAATGTGAAATGGCAGCAAATATTATAGGTTTGGCAGTGGCAGAGTATGTTCCTTGGGATTTGGATGGAGGACCCAAAGTAACTGCCTGAATGTGCTTTGTGGGTTACTGTATTCATAAACAATTTCATTTTCCTTGTGACTGTTTTCAATCAGTTGGATTCAACCAAACTTAACCTATAGCAAATCTGCAGCTGGAGTCAAAGAAGTATGTGCTATATCAGCGTATTTGAGTAGTAGAACTTGGCCATTTTTCACATCCAGATGACAATGAAACACCCTGTTTGGACTCTGCATTAATGCAGAGTATTTTGGGGGTTACTTGAAAAGAAATGATAGCGCAAGAGAGAAAAGTACATCTACATAAGTGCAGTGCAGATTGAGAACAGCAAGGACAGTATGGTCATTGCATTGATTTAGCCGTGTGCTAATCACTGAAAAATACTGTTCTACTTCAAATGTGTGAAATGACCCCATGCTTCTGAATTAAAAGGAACCATGTTGATTGTGGGTGCCACAACCACTAAGAAGTAATAAGCCACTCAACATTTTAAAAGTCAGTGTGAAAATAGTTCTCATATTAATGCTAGATTTCCCACAGAGCTGTTTTCTTTTTCTTTCTTTTTTTTTTTTTTGACATTTGGCTTTAGGCACTGCTACAGCTTGATTGCCTTTAAAGAGTGCTTAAAAAGCTGCTAAATACAAGGCATGGTTGTGAATGCAGTTGGGTTTGCTCCCCTTTCTGAGCACAAGCAAGCGTGTGGGTGTAGGTGCGAGCGCTTGTAGAGATGAAGATGCAATTGGCCAATGCTGCGCTTACGGCCCCCAAATACTGTGGGAAACAAACCTTCTAACAGGTGCTGTGCGAGTAAACTGGTCCTCATTTAATGTTTTATTAAACAGAGCTGCAGCTCGGTGGCTCTGCATCCATGCTGGCTCTGCTGTGTTGGTTGGCCACACTGCCCTGTGCCTTGGGAGGACAGACTTTATCTGCCGTGGCTACTCTGTGCTCCTTTAAAACTGAGAGGAGTTTGGCCATCCACTTGTCACGATCAGGATCTGGCTCCTAAACAGTTGATCTTGGCTACATGTATTTGTAGTATATTTCAATCTACAAAACTCTAAATTCTTGGTACAAGTGGAATACATACTATGATAGTATTGCAAGGATGCACACAAATGTGAGCCAGTGTACAAAACTGAATTGGATGCTGCCCTGTGTGTTTAAGCAAAGGTTTCAATTTGTATTTGTAATCCTTCAATTTGAAATGTTTACGATGAGAAATGAGAAAAATTAGACCAACACCTATTTGGTTGGGATAACTGCAGTTACCTGCTGAATTTGTGGTTAGGATTTAAGCAGAAATGTGGCGGTTTTCAAAGCTTCTCTTTCAGAATGGCAAAAATGTCTACAAAACTTTAAAAGCTTTGTGAATACCATAATTTTGCAAAATTGAAACATTTCTGTTGAGGATCTAAACTACAGGCTTCCTGGATCCTCTTTGGGCAGTCAGGTTTGGATTTATTAGCCCTGTGTATGTGAATTTATCCTTTTTAATTTTATGCTGGAAATACTTCATTTTTGACTAGGAGGATAGTCTTTTTTCTTGCACTGAGGTAAGTAAAATGCTTTCCTGAGACAACCATTTGCAGCAGCACCATGAATACATTCATCAGCAGTAAATGTTATTTGTGTTTGAAAATGTGCTAGCTTGTCATAAAATGTAATAAAACACAGTTCTGTTCTATAAAAATAGCATTTTTTTGGTATTATAAGAAATGCCGAGTATGAAAGTATAGAAAAAAAAAAAAGAAAAAAAAACTCAATGCACGAATGATTGTGCTGCAATTTCCAAGATAAATACATAAATGGAACTATTCTTCAGAGGGGGGAAAAAAAAAAAAACTGCAGCTGTGGCTGTATAAAATATCTCTAAAGTGCCAAGCATATTTGTCTTCCATTAACTTGAAGACTTTAAGGTTTCAGCAGTAGTCCAGTCTTACTGTAGTGCCCAAATTGACTTTGAGTTCAGAGTTCATTAATTCCTGTGGGGCTGTGAAACTCTGACTGGAGACTGGGGCATGTGTATAACTTCTGACACTTTCAGTTATTAATGAAATGTTGTAGATTTAGTTTATTCAAACCTAGAGTGCATGTATATGGTGATGACCATGGAGTAATAATTATAACTGTTTTCAAGATAGTATATTAGAAACTGTTGTGGATGAAATACACTACTTTGCATCGTGTTGTTGTTTGTTTGTTTTCATTTTTAGATCTAGTAAAGATTCTGGTTGTTTCTTTTTCAGATCTTTATTTGATTCACTGGCCTGGTGCACATGTTCCAGATAAAAGCAATCGGGAGGTCCGAGCTGAGACCTGGAGAGCCATGGAGGAGCTCTATGAGGAAGGTAGTGTAATTGTGAAAATCTGCCTTGGCAAAAGGGATTATGATGAATTTTAACTTTAGGGGAATCCATAGGCAGAAATGTTCAATATGTTTATTCATGTTGGACCCTCAAATGTCGGTGGGACTTGGATGTTTACATCTTGTGGATCTCTGAAAATTGCAACCTTAGTTTGGTAACCTAAATAAGAGAGCTTTGTATTGCTTGTAAATCATACATTGCCAAATTGTGCTCCTGAGGTGAGTAATGTTGTATACGCTTTCCTGAGGAAACCTATGGATTACAGCGAATATGCTACTGCAGAATATTTTTGTGCTAGCCTGTTCTATTTTAAGTATAAATCATGCTACTTAGTTTTACTTCCTTTTAATCTCTTTTTTCTTGGTATGGTGCTATTTTCCACTCTATCATATATTAACATATATCATATATTAACATAACTTTAGATCTTTGCTGCTTGTGGTTTAGAAAAGGTTAAGAAAACAAACTAGCTAGATGAAAAATAAATATTGACTTTTTGGGGGGGTAGTTTTTTAATGAGGGGTAAAGGTCCTTCAGAGGAGGGCCCTATCCTCTCCAATTTGAGTGAAAAAAATCAATTTATTTTATTTTTGGTGCCAGCAATCTCCAATTTACATTCATAGCAATAGGAAAGAGAAGACTGCGCCTATGAAAATTTATTATGTAAATTTGGGAGGATGATTTTGCTCCTTATTTATAGGCCAGAGAAGTCCCATGGCCAGTAGAATGGGAGAGGAGCTCTTGGGCTGAGCAGGCTGTCTGCTAACCAGAGCTGTTACTGCAGAAGTGTCTGTATGGGGACAGATTGTCACACAGAGGCAGTTGCAGGCTGGGTTACGCCATGGCGAGTTGTAGCAGAGCAGTAAACAAACCCATTCCTCACCCTGCAGCACTTGAAGTACTTCTGGTGCACCTCTCGAAACACAGAAGTAAATAAAGTGTACAGGAAGTTGCAAAAATGTTTGCCCATCATGTAACAGATCGCAACGTTCAGTTTTTAAAGAATGACTACACCAACCTAAAATCTCAAAGCATCAATGGCTTCAGGTCCTTAGATGAGTTATTCTACAATCTACTTGATCCTTCTGTTGAAAAGAGTTCTCGCTGATGAGTGTTTCTGTTGCTGCAGGACATTTGTGCCTAGATATTTCATCCCAACTTGAGGCATATGAACTGGGGGAAGTTTTCGCCTTTTGTTATTATTGCCTGACCCATTGTCTTTATTCTGCTCCTGCATGTGTGTGTTCATAATCTTTCTTTTCTGACACAACTATTTTTCTTCTTCCCTCTTTCTTCTTCTCTGTATCTTCCTAATAGGAAAGATTGCAAATTGCTCAAAGATCTTGTGGTTAGACACTGGAAATACTGTCCCTGGCCTCACAGAGGGATGTTCTTCACCAACATCCCAGGTGTTTGTGATGTTTTTCTTTTTGTTTTGCTATTGCATTTCTTCAGGAGGTAATAACAAGCAAATTGAAGAATCATTGTCTTTCAGACTTTTTATATACTTACACTCACTTACGCTCACCTAGGCAAGTCTGAGGTTTTTCACCTCTCTGGTTATCTAACCCACCTCAGTTAAGTTTTCCTTCTTCTGTAGACCATGTATTAATGTAACTGAATCAAGTGCCTTAAAGATGAACTGCAATGTTTTTGCTGGAAAGGATATCCTGACCATAAACATGTGTTACTGCAACAATATGCTAACGTTAAACTTTCTGGAGATGGAAATGCACTGATTGCTGAGGAAAATATTAAATAATTTATTTGCATGGTTAGCCACTAGATGTTTTGTGGAAGATTAAACACTTGCTGCGTATCTTTATATGACTTGTAATGTGTTACGTGAGTAATTTCTTAACCTTGGTATAATTTTAATGATTTGGTAAAAATCCTAACCTGAGAGAGAGCAACTTCTTCAGGCAGAGGAAGAATTCTGATTACCTTTTTCTTCTCTGGGCTTTTTATGACTTTTTTAGACTTCACTGGACATTGCTTCAGATACTCATTGTTCTTGCTTGCAGTATTGTGATTTTTTTTTATATTATTATTTTAAGAAATGTTTTTTTTTTTTCCTGGGGAGGAGGACTTGAGGAGGATTGAACACTTTATAGTTGATAATGTGCTTATGCAGTCACAGTTCACAGGATAAAGATTGAAACCATTCAACTTGCTGATATGTTTAACCATCATCTGTGTCCACATTGAAGAGTTTCTGAAAATGCAATGACAATAAACAGAATTCTTCATGAAAAAAATGGATTGTGTTAGGGGAATAATAATGTATATTTTTGTGCAAGAGACTTTTGAGAGTGTTAGAAGTTCTCAGGATGGACCTAAGGTGTTGGTCTGTCTGAAGGTAACAAGTTTTTCTTTAATGGTTTCTTTGTACTCGCATCTAGTTTGAGTGCATTTATTGGAAAATCTTAATCTTTTCACTTCAATTTAGATCTATGTTAGTATTTATTATGCAAAATGCCACCTAACTGGGGCAAGCAATCTTTTAAAGTAACATAATAGATAGGCTTTTTTTTTAAACCCCAGAAGGTAGTAGATACTGTTGGCAAGGACTGTAAAACTTTAATAGAGCAATTTTGTTTTGTTTTTTTAGGGTTTTAATCACTTTTAGATTGATAGCAATGGTCACAAATTGTCCCAAGAAAATTTCCAGTTGGAATGAAGGTAAAAATAGTAAAAAATATTTTACTAAAAATATTTTACTAAAAAATATTTTTTACTAAAAAATAGTAAAAAAAAAAAAGGAAGGTAAAACTGCTGTAAACAGTTTGTAACGATGCTCAACTGAATTTGGGTTATTTTAGTATAGAGTCCTGTTTGTGAGAGAGCCAGAAAAACTGACTCCCGTGTTTCTCTGGGTGCTCTGGCTCTCTGTGTATTGCTGTGTGCTTTGTAAGTTCTTTCCACCCGGTTTCCCCAAATTTGACCGTGTTATTTCTCCTTGAGTTAAAACACTGCACTTAAAAAAAAGTTTGTGTTTGCTGCTTTTGACACAGGAAAGAAAAAAACTCTGAATTTGTAACCCATAGCACTTCTGCAGAGCGGTACTGACTTGGTGGCTTTCTGGTCAGAAACAAGAGATTGGCAGCTTTTTTTCTGGTTGTATCACATAGTGCTCAGTTTACAAACCTC
>JAUBNY010000430.1:5271-17605 GCA_032275445.1 Crypturellus soui | reverse complement strand
ATCACACAGAACAGAACTACTGGGGACAAGCAGCTCTTGCCCCTGCTGGGGATGCTGATGGTTGCAGTGTTGAAGAGCACCACACAGCCTTTCTTAACACGCTGCTGTTCAAGCTTGCATGAATTTAAGCAGAGGAAAGTCTTCAGTGACTGTGTATGTGACCAGCTCCTACCCATGTGACTGAAATGAGAGCTGGGCTCTGTATTTGGGCTTTAAGTTAGACATAAGCCTGTATGTTGTGCTTTAAAATGCTTATGTATTGAAGATGAAGGCCAATTATTCACATCATTTGTCTCTCTCTGACCCAAGAATGAAAAATCTGGTTATTTTTAGCTGCAAGAAAAGAAACAAATGTCCTTTAGTAGAATTAACTTCAAACTATGTCAACCAGAAGATGTCTTTTGCTGTCATGTCAGCAAATCTCAGGCAGATTGGCTAAGATGGCAGAGGACTGATAGAAAAGGAATTGTCAGGGGAAATGTAGCTGCAGTTTAAAGAACAGTGTGTGGTACTAAGCATATTATGCTTTTTTATTTGCCTTCTGCTCAGAGACTTGCAAAAAGTCAAAGCAATTTTCTTGGCTGCAGCCTAGAACAGTAAACCTCATGAATACAAAATATGCAGATAGTCCGAGCACGTTTGTAGCCAGGGCTTGTACAAGTAGATAGCCTGTTCCTGCGAGCCCCTCGAGGAAATCTGCAAGTGCTCAGGTAGGATTTGAGTTGGCCCATGTATTGCACCAAAACTAGGAAAGTTCTAGCTGGGAGCTGCAGGCTTGAGAGGGGAAAATTGGGTAATTCACTAACTATACTCTATAATGTGTAGTCCTAATGCTAACACAGTTGGCATAGTCTTTATTACTTACTAAATTAATAATGAACCAGTCGAGGCTGAGCTGACAGTTTAGTATTTGAGCCAAAGCCTGTTAAATTCCCTCTCCCTCTGCTCAGGCAGGAAAGGGCACAGAAAATCTGTAGCCTGCTCCTTCAGTCTGGTTGTGCTTGAATGGTGTGTAGGGCTGTGCAGCCTCCGTGGTATGATACAGATTAAAGCAAGTTTAAGCTGCGAACTAAGCCTGATACAGAGTCATTGGGAATCACGTCCTCAATGTGTGCCCTGTGCTATATTCAGCACTATATACACCACGGAACGGGAGACAAAAGCTCTGCTTGAAATGCAAGCCAGCGCACATTTTAGAAGGAACAATATCCATTCCCTCTTCTGCCTTAGCCCTGTGCAGATGTTGGCCGTCAGGTAGGCTGGAGTTACCTTAAGGCCCAGGCTTTGCTGGCTATTAGTTCTTGTAAAGAAACGTGGTTCAATATGTTCATAAACTCCAAAAATGAGTATTTGAGTATAAACATGTCTTGAACATAAACTGGCAAGTTAATGCTAGGATGATTTTGGATAAATACCTGTTGTTCTCTTAATATTTCTAATTTTGATGTTGGAAAAAAACCAAGCTATACAGTAATTATCCAATTTTAGCTTTGAAAGGAAGTTATAGTGGAACAAAGGAGTGGCTTTATTAATGAACTAGCAATTTTCTTGTTAGCTACTACTCCAAATATCCTTGAGTTGTTGATTACATCTGTTTCTCACTGTGCTAAAACCAGGACAACATTTTACTAGGTTTTGCATGTGTTTTAGTTGCTTTGTGCTAAATCAAGATAGGAGTACAGGCAAGCTAAAATACAAGTGGCTAATAATGTGTGAAATCAAAAAGTAAACAAAAAAAACCCCAACTATTTCCACTAGAAAGATGCTGGTAATGAATACTGTCTATTAAAAATGGTAAAACAGAATGGAAAATATGTTCACCAAGTACTGTAAGCATGAAAAACAAACTGATTTCAACATCCCAACAAAATTATCTTTTTTCCATTTGTGATATGGCATGCACCACTTTTGAATATAACAGTATGATATGGCTAAATAAAAATCTGCCTTCAGTTATGTCAAAAACTGTTGGTAAGGTTTTTTAATTTTATGATAATTTTAGGTTTAATTTTAGGTTTCCCTACTGTTTTCATATTTGACTATTAAAGTTTTTGGGTTTTTTTTAGTGAATTCAAATGCTGAAATCATCATTTGAAAATCATGTAGGAATTAGACCATGACTGACTGTAGTTTGGTGAAACAGCCTGTGTGCTCCCTCACCTCCACAGCACTCAGGGAAACTGTTCCTCCCAGGTAACTGCTCCAGACTGCACAGACTTAACGTGCTGAGTTCTGCTCCTCTTTCTGCTGCTTGGACTACTACTCTACTATTCAAAAAACTTGTTTGCTGTGGTGGTAAAAGAGATAGGAAACAGGAAGAAAACTAATTAAAAATTGCACTTGAAAAGCCAGGCTACATTAGACTCCAATCCAGTCAAATTATACAAAGGGCTAAAGTTGGGCTCTTTGTGCTGCAGTGATTTGCTCTAGAACTTTTCTTCCCTCTTTTCCCCGTGGTGCTGTTTCGCCACAGGCCACCAGTGCAAGGGGTATCAAAGCACATCGGGTCCACATATGGAGGTGACTTTTGTATTTTGGCCCTGGTCAGGTAGCCTGGATCGCTGTCACATGTGTGTTTTACTAGAAATAGGGCACAAATCACCATGTATTAAATATTACCATGCTACCTTTGCATTAATGTGCTTTCTCCTATGCTCTTTTCCATATTTTTTTTCCTAAACCATTTGAAAGTAAGCTGTCACCTGACCCCAGGTGACCTTTCCCTGAGGAAAAAGACTGTAACGTATATACTACCAGCATAAAGGCTAGTACAAAAAAACTGAGTTCCCTGGGTGCGAGTGTTGTGTTTCTTGGGGATTCCTGCCAGGAAGAACTCCCTGAGCTGGGCTGTTTTCTGTAACTTAGCCTGGTAAGGTTGTGTGGTATAAATTTATTTATAATTTGTATGGAGGTTTCTACTGGCCTGATGGATTGGATGTAAGTTTCCCTGCCTTTCATAGCTGAATATGGAGGAAAAATTAAGCCATTTGATCCTTGTTTTATCAGCTATTATTGGTACATCTAGATTGTCACAGAGGGTTATTTGGAACATATTTTTGCCTAATTACAACACTACTGCATATGCTGTGCAAAAACAGAATCCAGTGGAAACCTCACTAATTAGAGCCATTTTTCCACTTAATTCAAGCAGAGCTATGCAGTTTTTTGAGAAAAAATTTCTCCACAGATGCAGAAAATAAAATACCTTCAGTATTAGCATAACTGCTAAACTGACAAAGGTGGAATGGTTTAGGCAGATTGAGAGGTTTAGAAAACTTCACTTCCCTCATTTTCACCAGTGAGTAATTTTCTGATTTCCTTGAGTGATCTCATGAGGAATGGGAGATATCAGACCAGGACTTCTTCCTAATGTGTACAGCTCTTCAGGATGAATGATGTGGTGTTGAGGCAGTGCAATCCTGAGTGGCTTGAAGCTGGCAGCTATATTGGGTTTCTCATATTGCAGCAAAAAGTTTCCTCTGCACAGGAAAATCTAGCATCTGTTTCTGATTTTTATAAAATTTTAACTTACAGCGCTGTCTAGCTGAGAATAATCAGGCATCCAAACATCAGCTGAATCACTAGAGGCTGAAACAGGCCTGGATCCCTCCAGCCTCCATGGTTTAATCCCTATTAATCCCTATAGAAACATGGTGTGGGGAGGGGGGGAAAAAAAAAACACAATCCAACTTCATAATTATATTGCAAGCTGAATTTAAGGCAACTCACCTTGCACTTGCAACAAATATAATTTAGTAATAAAATCAAAAGCTGTTTCAGCGCTGCACTTTAACTTGATTTGTTATTAAAATGCTGAACAATGTTTTATTTCGTCAGTAAAGACATTAATTGTGACTGAAAAGTGAGAGCTGTGTGCATGTATAATACAATATATCAGGATAATTCTCCCTGTGAAAGGTTTTTCTGTGCTTAGTCTTGTTCGGTTATAATATTGCCTCTCTATTTGCAGTGAAATTTTGCATGTGTTCACTGGCCCTTCTGTTTTATCACTGTTAACTGCTTCACGGCTCTGGTTATGGTCCAGAGAAGCCTTCCTCTCCCAGCAGAGTGGAAACTCCTCATCCACGGAAAGGTTGTGCAGCTCTGTTCCTGGGGCTATGTTTAGAATGGATTAGACGGGCATGTGTCAGGACAGATGGATGTAGAGTTGATGACCTCCTGAGGTCTCTTTCAACCTTGTGTTTCTAGATACATTTGTCCTTAGAGCTATGCACAGATTTATTTATTTACTTGAAATTTTAAAAATCTTTGTGTTGGCTCAAAGTTCGGACTTTTGTTAAGTTCTGCAATACAATTACCAGGGTTAGTAATAGTATATTACTGATTTTTGTGTCCAGGAAGCTACTAAGATACTTGTTTAGTTGTCAAAAAATAGTACAAAAGGATACAGAATGAAATAATTTACCAGAGTGGCTCCCATGAGGTTTGGAAAAGCTTAGCTGTCTAGTCTAGAATACGTGACAGACAAATTCTGCTTTCTAATGTTGCCGCTGATACAAACTACATCTTCCGCAAATGCTGCAAACTGGAGGGTTTTGTAAGTGTGTTAGCAGTGTTGGCAGCCTCCTGCCGTGCTGGTACCTCTCCACTGCTGGGAATGCTCCTGGGACTGCAGATCAGTGTTGGATAATGTCCTCCCAGGGGAATCTCCTGCCTGTTGGCGAGCTCTGCTGCCTGGAAGGCCCTGGTAAAACCCCGTGCGCTGCACTTGCTCAATGCCGCGATGAGCATCGGCACCCGGCTGTGCGGTGCCCTTCTGGGAAGGGGTTCTCCCCATGTGCAGCGCGGCCTGACCTCCTGGCACACTCCTCACCAGTGTGAGGATCCATAGACACCTTCTGGCTCTGGCTTTCAGCAGAGAATGGGACTACTAGTTAGTATATTTTTCTGTCAGTTTTGGGAGTTGTCACGTCCTCAATGACCTACGTACTGCACAGCTCAGCTTGGACCAGATTCTGTCTGTCTCCCCATAATATTGACAGGTAGTCTTAACCTTGCCAGAAGACTGTGGCGTTTAGCTCCTTGATCTCCAGGACTACTTTTCTGAACGGCTTCTTTTCAATCCCCCAGGATTTGGCAGTCCATCTTTGAGGCAGCCTCCGATTGAATACAGCTTTGCAGTGTCATGATGATGGCTGGGCATGAGCAATTGCACATGGATTTATCCTGTCTGTGTCAACGTGACTCTGAAGCAGCAGCCAGCATAGAGGTAAACTTTGAAATTAGCTTAAGAGGATGTAGAGTTACTGCGTAATGGCAGATGTGGGTTTATACCACCATAAGTGATCATCTGTACCAATTTTATAAGCAGAGAACTTCAGCTCTCTAAGGGGAATTTGGATGACAGAGTATTATGGTAGTGAATCTGCATGATGATGTTAGTTTGATTATGTTAATCAGTTTTCTTCAGTGCAAGTAAATTGAGGCTTAGGCAAGTCCTTTGACTTCAATAAACGCTTTATATCACTGTTAAGCCAGGTGGTGATGCCAGAAAGCTGTTTTTGTGGGTTTTGAGTCATGTGCACCCTCTTGAAAGCGCTGTGCAATTCCTAAAGCAGATGTGCTTGTCTGGCGTGGCCTGCGTACGTAGGGGCTGTCCCTGCAGCAGTCTCGAGAGGCGTCACACAGGTGCCTGCGTGTGCTGTGCAGGAAGAAAGGCACCTATGTTTCTTGTGCTCTTTCCTAGTGAGGATAGTGTTTATTTGGATCACTTAGAAGGAGGAGGCATTTTCTAGGAAGATGCTCATGAAAGGGTTAATCTGTTCTGTGGAACTTGTATGTAGGAGACTGATTTCCATGGAGAAACAATTCCCTTCCACAGCAAGTTCTGCTTTTTTCCTTTTTTTTTTTTTCTTTTTAATGGACAAAGCTAGCAGTGCCTGGAGCCCTTTCAGACCAGACCCGGTGACAAGTAGCTTATCAGTTTGCTTACTGCAGAGTCAGCGGGTTGCCTCTCAGCTGCGCGTTGCCTGTTTGCAAGATCATAACACCACCACAAGCCAGAGAATTAGGGCTGCTTTGATGAGATCATATTGACTTGTTAGCTGTTCATTTTCATGAAGAAAGATTGTCACTGCTGTAACTTTGTGAAACTTAGTTCATGTTTCCAGCACCCATTACATATTGTTCTTGGTGTTCATTCAGCAATTCCTGTTGACATTGCTGGAAAAGTCACTTCTGTGACCCTAAAGCTGAGTTTTTCTCACAGTGCAAAGCTATGCTATTTAATTAAAGGATGCAGGAAGCTGAAAGAGAGAACAATGCAGAATAGCCTTCTAAAACCTTGACCATGTTGGGAACTCTTACCGAACCTCATAGGGCCTTTTCCTAAACACTGAATAGGGCGAACAGAAATGGGAAGCAAGGAGGGTGGCTGTATTCTCAGTTACTGATGTCAGGAGGTCTCTGGATGGTTTTTGTCCACTAACAGTCTTTCTCCAGATGTGAAGGTACGTGTCAGCTATTCAGTACAGCAGCAACAATTGTCTATTGAGAACAGCACCTAAATAAGTCTCTCTGATTATGCTGTGAGTAGTGACAAATGGGTTTGCAGCATGAGCATCATTGCTAATAGGAAATAAAGCTATTCAAACTGTTTTGATATATAGATATTAGGAAACCATTTTTAGCTAATATATCCTTTGCCATCCTTTGTCATCCTTTTGCAACACGCCAGTTGCTGCTGAGTAGATTCAGCAGAAGACTTCTGGTCTGCTGTTGGTCCAGGAACTATCCAGCTTGACTGTGAGCAGAGCAGTCATGCTTAATAATGAGAGCTAAGCAGTGTAAGATTGCACTTCCATGTGTAGCTATTTATTCTAGGTGCCTCAGTATTTGAAACTGTGCATATTTGCATTTGCAGATATTTTTTGCAAAGTCATGATTAAAATTGTGGGTGGGCGCATGAGGCATTTCCTCTGATTTGATAGAATCTCTGTCAAAAAATCTTCCATCTTATGTTACGTCTCAAACTTAGTGCACACGGTGCTAGCAACACTCTTCAATGTTTGAAGGTTCTTTAAAATTAGGTATTCCATTTTTATAAATAGCATTAGTCTGCCATGTTTTAGTATACAGAGTGAAAATTAAGCATATGTTAAACTTTATATATACATTTAGAGGTTGATGTTTTGATTTTTAACTTCTTTTCAATGAATCTATGCTCTCATAGAGAGAAAGGAGGTTCCTAAGCTTGTTATTCCTATAGTAATTTTGTAGCTTGAGACACTAGCAGGCCAAATTGCTTCCCAAACATGAGGTCTGTGAGCTGTCAACCTGGGGAATCCTCATCTAGATGGTCTCTGATATTTGTTCATCAAAAACTGCTCTTAAACTCTATGTAAACACTATATAATAAAATTCTACTTGTCTCTTGAGCATGCTGGTACCTTTTTATGAGGCAGACTTGACTTTGTATTTTTTATTAACTGTAACATTGAGATTTACATTTAGGTAACTTGAGGATGGCTCTAAAGACCCTTTATTCCTTCCCCATGCCTAGGGGGTTGTAGATGAATTTTATGGGAGCTATTTACATTTCTGTAGAACTCTGTGTGCTTAATTCCTGCTAAATTTCACCGAACTTGCTTGTTTGTGTCCAAGCTGTATTTAGGTATCCAGCCAGGGAAAATCAGAGTACTTCTATGTAGATGTTTGCCAAGGAAGAATTAAATTTAGGAAGCCTAAAGTTTGCAGTGGCTTTAGCATTAAACAACCAAGCCAAAGCCTGCTCGATGCTAGTTCTTGTAATTGCTTAGCAATGTAAGCTAGGAAATGTCTCTTTGGCAAGTGTTGATATGAAAAAATAAATCTGTATACAGGCTTTCATTTAATTTAGGGTTGCTGTATGCTTGAAACTTTTGGGATGTACCTGCTCTATCTTGCTAGCTTTTAAAGATGGCATAGCTTTGATTAAGGCTACCCTACCAGGCTGGGTGCCTCCAGCACATCTTAACAGAGATAATGTTGAGATTTATCAAATGGGCAGCAGCCCTCAAGTACCACTGCAGCTGAGCTGTGCACGAGGCCCTTAACTGCTATTTTGCTCTAAACATACCCAGGGTCCAGGGCAGGATGCCTTTGACAGCCGTGGGGCAGCAGGAGCTTGTTGCTGCAGCAAATGGCAGAGGAATCATCCTCGCGAGCCTGAGCCCGGCTCCGCAGACCCTGCCCAGGGCTCTGCTTGCTGGGAGCTCTGATGCCTTCCGGCAGTGCCAAGTCTGCTAACCCAAAGTATCATGTTTGCTTGGCCTCGAGCCATTCTTAGTCCATATCTGTTAGAAATCCTTGAGTACCCTTGAAATACTGCTTGGTTTCCAGTATTTCTGGTGATCATCTTTGTGCTTTTTCTCGTTCTTTGGAACATAGTAGTCACTCTGAGAGTACAAGTCGTGTTTTCAAGTCAGCCACCCTAGACATGGCACTGAAAAAGTAGCAGTGACTCTTTTAAGGTCACTTCTTGAACAACTTTCAGTGTCTAATCAAATGCATTTTGTTTTTTGCTTTCTAACTATAGTGACTTTTTAATTAATATGCCCTAAAAATCTCCCTTAAATTTTGATTTTCTTGATATTTGCAGTATGACTGAACCCTCCCTGCTCAAAGGCCCGTGCAGTGTTTGCTACAGCTTTTTAATATCTCTTCCAGGAAGATATTACTACATATGGAATCAACTAACTTTCCTGATTTAACCCCTCTTCCTTACAAGGTCTAGTCTCCACACTTTCATCACCATGTCTTAATTTGACTTTTTGCTGAACAGTCTGTTCAGCATCTGGTTTCTTGACTCACTGTTGTGAACAGTGACTTCTGCATCGGGGCCAGGTCCCAGGCTGTGGGGCAGTGGGTGCTGCTGTCTTGTGGTGCTCTGGCTTAACCAGCAACCTCAACACTACCAAAGCTTGGGAGCTAAAGAAACAGGATTTCCTAGGCTCATCAAGGAGTTTCAAAGGCCATTTTTGGCCATTTTTAAAAATCTGTACAGGGTTTGTATCACTCTGCTTTTTTTATGTTAAAATACACAGTATTTTTCTCAACAAGAAATGCTATTTGTCTCATATGTAGAAAACTAGCTTGAAATCAATTCAGTTTGTGTTAAAAGTCAAAGTTCAAGTGAAGATAGCTGTAAAACAGGGTTATTTAACCTTGGCCAGTGCTGGCTGAAGATGATGGGCTCTAACCAGCGAGACAGCTAAGTGATGAGCTTTGTAAGCTCTCTCTAGGACAACCAACAGAAATCTGCTTTTGGCAAGAAGCTGGTACCTTTTTCAGAAAATGTCCTCCTTTCCACTATCAAATCAAACTGGATTTGAAAGGAATCCTTCAGGTTTGTGTTTGCAGCTTCCTATATGGCTTCTTTTAGTACAGAGGAAATGAACAGCCCAGGTGATAACTCCTCTAAACATTGTTATTTACTGTGAACACGTATGTATTGCATTGGGACTTGAAAAATCTATAGCACAATAGCTGTGACTGTCCTTTTTGTTGAGCAGAAATGAAAAGAGGGAAAAAATGAAAATCCTGTGGAGATAATCGACGCCAAAACATTTCTTATGCTCTTGAGAAGAGCTGCAGAAAGCAAATTGTACGAAAAGGACAAAAGGGGAAATGTCATGTGCCGGCCCTCCCTGTTGTCTCCCTGGCACCGGGCCCAGGCTGGAAGTGTGTGTTAAGCTTTGCCATAGCAACGATATCAGCAAAGCGTTTCCCAAACCCGAGCGGCCCTCTTGCTGCTGCTGCTTCAGCGAGGAGAGGTCTGGAAACTGTAGTCTTGTATTTCACTAAACACCAGCCTGGGGAGTTCTGAAAAGGTTTTAAAAATCAAAAAATCCTCTGACAAATCTGCCTTGTTTTTAAACAAGGAAATAAACACAATTCTGCTTCCCTCCCAACCTCCCTCCAAATTTCAGGAAACGAGTATGTTTGGAGCTCTCCTGTATTCTTCAGCATTAACAGTCTGGAGGGAAGGGGCTTGAGGGTCACAAGGGTGTCCTCAGGGGTGTCACAAATTCACCAAAGAACTGAAAACTAGTTAAAGAAAGCTCCCCCATGAAAACAGCACTGCATAATCTAAAGGCCGGTTTCCTGCTTTGGTTCCCTCAGTGAAACCTGGTAAGTCCCACTCCACAGAGGCCAGAACATAGCTTGCTACATGAATTCACTTTGAGGCCCCTCATCCTCTAGTCGTGTTTCCTACTCGAGGAAGTCTGCAGTGAACTGAGTCGGGCAACTAAATGAGGTTTAAAAAATAGCCTTTCCCTGGCCCCTTGGGTCGCTTCCTTGCATAGTTTGCAGTAGTCACACACAGAGTTGTACCTGGGTAGCCAAGGGAGAGGACTTGGCTGGAAATAAGGAGTAAGGTAGAAGGGCTGGTTATGCTGGTGCTTCCACTAATGAAAAATGCTCCTCCTAGATGAATTTCCTGCGGATGACCGTAGCTCTATAAGGAAGACAAGCCATGGATGGGAAGGATAGGGTTTTGAGAGAGAGTGTTTGCAGTAGAATATAAATGCAGAGTTTAAGCTCTTTGTGATCTACTGGTAAAAACGGGTGGTGTTTCAAAGCTAAACATAGCGGCCTTGCTCATTGAATGGCAAATGTCATCACAAAGCTTCTTTCTGAGAAGCCATGGGTGACGAGCAGTGTTTGCAGTCGGTGAGCACCTGCTGGTGTTATCACAGCTTCAATATGCTGCTGCACCTTATCTTGATCCTGTAGAACTGCTTTTGAGCTCATCTCATCCCCTGAATGAAATCCTCCAGCAAGGGGAGGTTTCGTGACAGATGTGCCAAGGAATCAAATTCGAACTGTAGGATGGTTGTCACTTCTGTCTCTTCCCATTTTGGTCCCTGGAAGTCTTGTTCCAACTCCTGTCACCCAGTGTCCTACCTATTGACCCGTCCTCCTTTTCTTTGGAAGCAAACTGAGGCATTTCTGCCCCAAAATGATGGCGGGGGGAGAGGGGCAGGGCTAAGGATGTGCTTATACTCTGCAGACTTGTAGTAGCATAATAAAACAGCTTTTCACCTCCATGCTTATGTTTGCTTGTGCTACAGGAGAGGAATAAGGACAGCCGGTCACTGTGCTTGCAGCTCTCCTTGTTTCTGATGCACGGAGGCTTCTGCAAAGCAGCAGGGCAGGGAGTCGGAGACGTTGCAGTAGTTCTGGGTGTTGCAGGCTCTGATGCAGATGGTGCTGGCAAGGAGCACTGTGAAATTGGGTGTTTTATGCTACTCCTTGCCTGGAGGAAAACCTCTTTATCTGTCATTTCAGCCTATAAACTTTTAGGATTAGAGGAAAAAATAAGCAGTTGAGATCTTAAGAGTTACTTCAGAGATGAATAAAGGACACAGAAGGCTGGCTGGTGAGTGGAAACAGTGTCTTACTTATATGAGATCATTCTGCTTTAGAGGTTTTCTTTGTGTAGGATTTTTGTTTTGTTTTTAACTTTCAGATTTTTCAAGAAAAGCTGTTTTGAGTGTGGGTGCCAAAAATTAGCCAATTAAGCCCATGCCAAGGCATCTAATTAAACAGCTTATTTTTCAAAAAACTACTGAGGCCAGCACGAGCAGATGGTTCTCTGCACTTCAGAAATTCAGGCTGTTCATTTCAGCGACTCCGTGCACATAGAGATGTCTAGCTCTGCAGGCTCTATTTGAAAATATTGATCTTGCATATTAAAACACTTCTGAAATATATACTTAAATACTCTTTTACTGGATATTTGAATAATTAGACCACATTTGCAGAACATGGTCCTGTGAAACCTCTGATGAGCCCCTGTGCATGAAGAGACTCTATTGCTCACAAATGTTCAGAAACCCCTTGCATTTCTTTGTGGCATCGGTTGTGACCAGTGGGTTTGAGCAGCCCTTGGCTGCTCTGGTTGCTCGGTGGAGCTGAGGGTTGCCAGGATGAGGAGTATGTCTTAAATATCCCAACAGAGAACAAAACCAACCGGTTATTTCAGTGTAAAGTGTCACTTATAACACTTGTCATGGAGTGTCTGTATTGTTTCTGGTGACAATGTAGTTGTCATTCAGTCCTGTTTCCTTTAGAGGAGCTGTTAGAGATGCAGTTAATGGTGTTGTGATTTGCAGGTGTTGCACTGTGTTCCTCGCTTAGAAGCCGTGCTGTTTCACCAAGCACCCTGATAAAGCACTGAGAGTCAGTGCATCAGATCTGTTATTTAGATCTTCGTGTCTCAGAGAAGAAGAAAAAAGTGTCACCAGGTGCTGTGAATCATGTTCTGTGATTCTACCCTTGGTGCTGATGCTTTTCCTGGCTGCCAGGTAACATCATGTCTGCGGTGACC
>JAUBNY010000429.1:4572069-4598442 GCA_032275445.1 Crypturellus soui | reverse complement strand
TACCACACAGGAGCGTGCCCGGCACCCTGGTCTCTTGCTCTGAATGCATCTTAACAGGGGTGGTAAAAATATAGGCCTGACCCATTTCCTTGTCACAACCTGCCCACCTCTGGCAAAGGCAGGAACAATTTCCCAAAAGGCTGGAGTAATGTTCAGTCTCCATGCTGGCACAATTAGCCCACAAAGAAACCAGGTCATTGCTGCTTTACTGGCTCGTGCAAACGAGGAGCTGCCCTTAGCTGACGCTCTGCCAAACCCAAGTGAAGGTGCTTGCTGCTGAACACTACTCGGTTGTGCAGACAAGCATAGGTGGTCCCTGAGAAGGGCGATGCAGGAACCCACAGGATTGCTTGACACTCCAGACAGAAGGATGGAGAACAAGATGCCGCTCTTGGTACGGTTGTAACAGGCAGGACTTGTCATGAGAGGCAGCCGGTCGCCTGCTCTGCCGGGTCAGATGAGGAAGCAGGAGGCTTCACCGCTCAGCCCGTCTCTGCCAAGTACTCTGTCAGCGCGTGAAAGCAGAGAGGGGGCGGGCGCGCTGCCAGGGCAGCCACGGGCAGGCCGGGCGCAACGGAAACGGCCAGGATACGCCGAGCTCACGGCATGTGTGTCAGGTGGCATCTGCATTTGGGACAAGCGAAGCACACGGCACCCCGGGGAGATCGCCCTATTCAGTCAGGGTTCATTAAAGCAAACCTGACTTGACAGGTGCCCAGGAGGCCACAGCTTTAAGCCTGGCTTGAACCGACTGAACTCGCCTCCCACCCTCCTCACCCACAGACCCACTTGGAAATCTCCGACGACTGCTGCCTCTACAGAAATTCGTGAAGATTGAACTGTGGTTGGCTTGACCAACAACGTGAAAATGTTTTTCTAAGACTAGCAGAGCCTTAGAAAGATGGGGAAGAAGTTAGGACACCACAGCTGACCTATGCTCCTGATGTCGATAGTCACGTCCACATATCCGTGTTCGGCGCTGTGGTACATGGCTTCCTTCAGGGCCTTGAGCTTGGCCTTGCTGTTGCGGCTGGCGCAAAGTGGAGCTGCTGCCGAATCGGGCAGGTCATTCCCCTCCGCTAGGATCTCCTCCAGGGACAGAATATCGCTCTTCTCTTTCTCGGGCTGAGCGAGGAGCTTACGAAACACATTCCTGTCAACCACAGCACAACGGGGAGAGACAGAGCAAAAAAAAGAAATGGAGACAAAGCAGAGTTAGTGATTATGCCTTCCTTCTGTCCAGGATGCTTGCTACACCTCGGCAGGTTAGGACACCCATCCAGCAGGCCCATCAGAAATCATCCCAATTAACGGTCGTTAGATAGGATGGCCTTACAGCAGCCCTGCCGCAAGCACCGCTCTTGCGCGTCCACCTCGACTGCATGGACCATGTCTGCAAGGCTGGCCACACGGCTGCAGCAACAGAAATTGTACAGCTGTGCAGCAGGGCCCCGCAGGAACAGAATCCCATGAGCTAAACGCACCTGCCCCACTCTTCAGGGAGGCTGAGTTGCTTTTAGGAAAAGTTGCTTTTAGAAAAGCTTTAAGAAATTGCACTTAGTGGACACCACTTGAAAAGGAGGATGGATGTCTGAAGCTACTGGGAAATACCATAAAGCAGTCTGTGAAAGCTGGAGCAACCAGCCATTCAACCAGGCCAACCAGGGCAGGTTCAAGCAAATTTGGGGCTGTTCTGCAAAGCCAGCCACCTAGGCTGCCAAATGGCAAGGCCCTAATTCAGCCAGGAGCTTGGTACCCCACTCCCCTCTGGTTCATAGCAGCAAAACCTCACTGATCCCAATAGCTGCTCCTGGGTTTCCGTGGCTGCAAGGAGGGAAACCAGGCCAGCCCCATGCCACTTTCCAGCCACGTGGGTCACGGCTGAAGGAGTGAGGGATTGCAGGAGAGAGGGAAGGACAAGGCAGTGCATGTGCACAGGGTACAGCTGGGAAAGTAAGAGGCAGCTTTTGGGTGAAACTTAAGCTGTGACTCTGCACACATGCGCAGCCAGAAGCCAAATCCAGGAGACTCTCAGGTCCTGCTAGGAAACACTGGTACCACGATGCGGCTCCCGCTCACACCGGTTGATACCCACGTCCCAGCAAGGAACGTGAGACTGCAGTA
Source organism: Crypturellus soui (assembly GCA_032275445.1). Lineage (NCBI taxonomy): Eukaryota > Metazoa > Chordata > Aves > Tinamiformes > Tinamidae > Crypturellus > Crypturellus soui. The sequence continues at coordinate 4,596,318 of JAUBNY010000429.1, read as the reverse complement.
AATAAACTGTCCTCTGTCCCGGAGACTCCTCAGAGGCTTCAGATGGGCAGAGCTGTTTGAACCCACCCTCTCTGCCATCAGCACGTTGTGTGGCTGGCAGCTCTTCTCTAAGCAAATAGACGGTAGACACTGTCTCTAACCTGTATCTATGTTCCTCTGGATGGCTACAATCAGAAAAGTAGGAATGTAAGGTCATGATACTAGTGCATTAGTCTGCAATAAACTCCTGAATGTTGCAAGATCATGCATGCCAGGTGCTCATTTCATTGCTTCTTTAAAAAAAAAATCTAAAATTGCAGCGGACATACAACATTAACACACACAGGACTTAAACACCAACGCAGACACTCTGCTTGGATACGGCTAAGGCTGCAGCAGCACAGACACATTCCACCTCGAGCTTCAGAAATACGTCCACGAGAGAAATTCAGAAGGAATGTCTTTGGCATTCCTTCCCAGCCTCACATCAGCTACCATTTTACAAACATCACACTGCAACACAACCACAAGGACTTCCTTCCCTTTTTTTTATCAGAAATCAAAAAGCAGTTAGTTCCACCAACTGCCCGAATTCACATGCTAGCGGAAAGCCTCTATCTCTGCTCAGCTGGTGGCGTGTTTAATTGTTCATGCAGAGCTTCCACCCATCTGCTCCAACCAGGCTCCCAGGCAAAAAAAGGAACCATGTGAACGACGCCACTAGACTCGTTCCCACTCTACCTGTGTCCATGTGCAGCAGCCTGACTGAAAGAGTTCATGTCACCTTGTGGAGTCATGGAAATGCCGTTCCTGTACATGGTGCCTATCATGGGGTCAGCTCCTCGCTCCAGCAGCAAACTAACCAGTTCAAAATTTCCTGAAAGTCAAGAGATATATATTTTATTACCTTTGAAGTCAAACATTTGCTCATCTAAATCAGAGACCCACAACTGAAAAAAAGGTTAGTAGAGTGAGGGGAGAAAGTCCTTACCAGCTGCTGCTGCCAGCTGTAATGGAGTTTCAGAGTAATTTTCCTCTCCATGCTCCAAAGAACCTTCTACCTTTGCTCCAGCATCCAGCAAAAGCTATAAAGAAAATTCACCATTTAGAGCAACAGGGACAATCATAGTGTTCAGAGTTCATGAACAGTGAAGGATGAGAGTCTAATGCTTCTTGTTCTCTGCAGACCAGGTGTGATGGAGAAAGGCAACATGCAAATTCGGCCCATAATTTCACAGAGGAGAACTGATTCCTTTTTTCGCTCATTTTACATTGCCAGACACAGGGGCATTAGTGTCCAACTTCAGAGCCAAAAAAGTGTTACTCGGTGTTTCTGAATGGGAAATGGGAATAAGATCAGTGTTAGGAAGTAAATGCACTGAGAATGGAAGTAGTGAAAATTTGCCCAACAAGCATCCTTCCTTCACGGTCTTCTGGAAGGTCACGCCATCCTAAAGTGGATCAGATTTCAACTGCCTCCATCTTTAATATAAATACATGGCCAAAGAAAGGCAATTTTTTAGGAATAAATTGCAGCAATGAGTCCAAAACCTGTGGTCTCCATGAGGTACACATCCACATGAATAGTAACAGTGAGGAAAACAAAACTGGCCAAGGACAACAGGATGGAGCCTGCACTCCACCCTGCTCTTGGTCATTTCTGTCATAGGCTTGCCTTATTTTGGAGCTTTGTCAAGTGTGCCACAGACACAACTGTTTTGAAGAACAAACCCGCTCAGTTTCTGAGATGCCAAAGCACAGAACCATCATATTGCACATGACATGCTTGGGTAAGGAGACTTAGTGCTTCTCTGTCTTTGGATCAGAACAACACACAAGGCTGCGTTTTGTGTCTTAGAGTATCATCATATCAAAGAGTGCAATGAATGAATAAACAACATATAAAACAAGTGGTCAGGAAGGAGCACAAGGAGTTGTCAGACTTTCTTTGGTGCAGCTTTGCTTTAAAATTGTCTTATTTTAACCTCATATTGGTTAAGGTTTGAGCATAGTAATCATTATATAATAGTTCTATTATATATCAGTACACTCCAGAAGAAGCAGAAGTAACCAATATGAGTATGACAGAGGAGACTGGTTTGAGATGGATGTAATTGTAACTGAAGAGGAGAAACAAAAAAAAAAAAATGAGATGCAGGTAGGGAAATACAATAATACCTGAACTACAGGAATATGTCCATGCAACACAGCAAATGTCAGAGCTGTCCAATGGCGGGTCTCGGGGTGGACGGATGGGTATTTATGAGCAGTACTGACAACCTATAAACAAATTAAAGTTATTTTTTAATGGCTTTCGAAGATCTATAAGTAATAAAATCCAACCTGCCTGAAAGCCAGGCACGTGAGGGAATAAGTGAAATAAAAAACCTAGGAAAGGTACTTTATAAATAGTTTCATTTTGTCCAGTAAAATTTTTCTTAAAATTAGAAGCATTCATGCTGATTTGACAGCTTGAATAGAATCATACCAAATTAAGTCTTTTTACCAACTACTGTAGCTCCATCTAAACCACTGGCCACCACATACTTTTGCACAAAGTCAAAACGTCCACGGCTGTTTACAGCAGCACACACGGGCATGCGAGGTCTCGTCGGGACGCCGAGAGTTAAGGATCACTCCCCACTGACTTTTGCAGGCTGCGAATCAACAGCCCCAGGGCTAGGTATTGCTCTGTGTCCACAGAAATTCTTTTCACACAAATTAGGGTGGCTTTTGTCACTGACATCAAGAAAGACATGTTGTGGTCCCTACACCAGAGTTTAAGGACGTGTTTCCAGGCTCTTTGTTTTCCGCTGGAGGAGAAAAGGTACTTAAGAATTGATGGGGTAGAGCAGCATTTCAAAGTTGTTTTGAAATAACTGCTTTCTCCTGTCTGAGCTGAGTTAAAAAGAGCAGAGCAGCTACAATCAAAAGAGATGCAAACTAAATTGTTTAAAGCAAAAATGATCCTTTACACATAGCTCCTTCTCTATGTGCCTGATGCCTCTACTGCAGACCTTGGGTAAAATCTCTTTGCTTCAGTTTCCCTTTCTTCAAGACAGAGATATTAATATTGATGAGGTTCATAGAGATGGTAAAATCTAATGAACATTTGCAATCTGAGATTGCACAGTCAGATGGAGCGTGACACTAAAATTCAAAGTCTTATTACTGATCTTCAGAGGAGGACTAAAACCAGAGTAAACGATGCTCCATTTCTCAGTATCCAGCTCTGCTTCCACTAGCTATCTGGTCTGCAGCATTTCTGTCAATATAGGACAGTACGGCCAATCATTAAATGCTCTGTTGCATTTGCAAATAGCATTTCCAAGCTCCACATGCAAGCTCTTGCTAGAAGCACAAGACCTGCTCCTCAGTCCCAGGCACAAGGGCAGAGTGTGAACAGCCAGGGAAGACCCCACAGCTTATGGGAGGAGGAAACGTGTGCCAGCAGCTGGCCATATCACAGCATTTGCCAAAGGGAGACCCTCAAGTGATCTTCTGTCTTTTGCAGCCCCATAGGGCTGCATGAATCTCATGGAGCTCCATGCTCCTGAAGCTCATGGAGAAGTGTGCTGAGGTCTAACACAGGCATGGGACTTCCTTGGGTCTGGGTTTGCTCAGAGGGGAGAGGATCAAGCAGCAATTAGGGTTTGGGCTGGGGAGCAAGAACAGCAAAGGGTGAGGATGAGCAGGTTAAGTGCAAGGCAAAGCGGCCCCTCCGGTGAGACACACATCCAGCTACTCCTCTTCCTCCAGCATGGACTCCCACTACTATATGGGGTAGTCCGCAGCAAGCAGAGAAGAAAATGCAGTAGTTTTAACTCCTGTGCTCCTTTTCTTGATTAGAAATTTCTTTTCAGTAGACATGGGGGTTGCAGTTGACAGGGCTTGAAGGCCTCAGTTAAGATTTGCTGAGCAGCTACAGGTTCTACCAGCTCCACAGCAAATTGCAGCTTCCCAACACATCTGAAAATGAGTCCATTTTCTCTAAAGATGGGTAATCAAAAGGGGAGGCACCCAGCATTTGAGGCTACTTTTGGAAACATATATAATTGATTTGCAAAGTGAAATGGGGAAAATGATGCAGGCACCTGACGGAATATTTATTTTTGCTCATGGTTGATTTGCCTCTTTTTTTTCATATAATTGCCCAATTTGCACAGTTGGTTATGGTGTGCCCAAATCATCTTATAATTGCACACCATAATTATTCACAGTTCTTGTCCCGAAGTGTTTTCATTTGATTTTAGAGCAAAAACTCTGAAGAAATGAATCAAGGGGGATCAAATTCCTCACTGGAGCTGTTCTCTCTGATGTCAGCAATTTCAGGAAGACAAAAGTGTTAAATTTACATTTGGTTCAAGCCTGGAAGATTACTGGAGCAACTGGGAGGAGTGGACTTTCTATTGCATTGAGAACTTGGAAAACTTGCCCTAGGTACCAAATGTATGCCACCTCAACTCAGTGAGCAGCAAAAAAGGTTAAAGGAAAAATCAGTCTCCATGCCCATCTGATCTTTGGTCTAGGGAGACTGTTAACAAGGGCTCGAGTGTCCAGTTATTGCCAACTCTGAGGGTAGCTGGCTTGAACTCGGGGAGGGGAGAGGCGAGAGTGGCTGAACTGAACGGAAATCATCAATTGACTTCATGGAAGTCACCAAACAGCAATCAGATAGTAATAACTATCAGACTCTTAGCAATTACATATATTTCTACCTTTAAATTAATTTTTTTAAAAGTGCAAAATGTCCAGCTGAAAGCAGCAACTACAACTTACCAGCCCTCTCAAATCCAAACAGAACAGAACAGATGGCACACAGATAAGTGAAGCAGACAGCTTAAATTACTCGTGACCTCAACAAATTGAAAGTGGAACCATTAGCAAATAATTCCTCTCTGGATCTTCAAAAGGCTCTTTAAAATGTACATACCTGCATTGCTCAGAGCGGCAGCACAATCTGCTGGGTGGCCAGATGATTGTGCGAGTTTGTGATGTGCCTTCATCAGAGAGGGGTTTACATCCTGGAAGCTTCAAGCTCCTCATCCAACAGGTTTTAACCCAAGGCATTTCACAAAACGAAACAGTGGATCTCATACTGCACTTGCACATTGTGGATGTTTACGAGGAACATCCCCATGCATAGAAATGTTCAAGCTTTGGCAGGGTATCAGAAGGGCACTGCTCTTACCCTCTTCATTTAACTCAGCTGAGATTCAATCAGTCCTACCAATATCATTAGCACTGGGCTGGTATTCACATCTCTAGTCATTTGGAGTGTGCAATCACAAATAAATCAACATCATTACCTGTGGGGTAAGTCTCTGATGACTTGACCTTTTCTGTGCAGCGAATCCCAATGTTAACCTAATGTAGTCTTATTTCAATTTCAATATTCATTTCAAGCATTGCTGTTTAGGACAAGACAACTTTTTCTGTTTTTAATTTTTGAACATTTTCCCCTTTGCTACAGCGGGTGCTTTAAGATGTAAACAAATAACAGAACAAAGATACAATCATAACAAAAAGTCCTCACCTCTGCATTCAGATCTGCTCCAGCATCTAGCAGCATCTGCACCATAGCCTCATCACCCCTGACACAAGCATACATCAGTGGAGTCATGCCCTAATCCATTTTTGGAGTTAAAAAACAAAGGAATTGACAAATTTACCACAGGATTCTATTGTTTGTTTTTAAAGAAAATAATTACGTAAGTACATATCATCACAACTAACAGTTTGTGTTTAACAAAATCCATAACCTCTGCTATGGCAGACAAGTCCCTCAGACCCGCAAAATGCGACTACTTAGTAAAATCTCTATTTTTTGCCCCTTTGTTGTTTTTATTTTTTGGTTTTGTCCTCAGCACCCTACACACCTTGGATTGTTGGTCTCCATCTTCATGCACTAAACTGAGCATCTTTGTCTTTGGGGCCACAGCAGAGATGTTTCTAACCAAATTAACTTATTCCCACCACTATTGAAAACAGGCAATCATTCTACTCAGTTTTTCTATGACCACTGTTTCCTAAAACCTACTTCCTAACTCCTTAAAAAACATCTAGTTTGTCTTAAAACAGATTAGAATTTGGGCACAGCTTCCTTATGCAGGGCTGGGAATGTAAAAGCTTTGTATAGCACTCCACAGCAAACAAGGACTTACTTAATTTTAAATGAAATGTTGAACAGTGTTGTTGCACATTGCTGGTCTAGGAAATCACTGCCTAGTTTGGAGGAAAACTAGATTAGGTGACCCTTCACTACAGAGTTGCCACCATGCAATTTGTATTAAGCTGAAATACCTGGTCCAGCTGATAATTATTTCCCTTAAGATAAGTATCACTTTAGCAGTACAAATCTTAGATGAAACCATGAAGATATCATTAAATCTACCATAAATTATAATCGAAAAATCTGCTTTCTACATCTGGGGAGGGAGGATGTTGATCAACAGCTACCAGTAACCACTGGTTGGGCAGGAACCTTGCTGCAGCACACAGTTACTTTGCCTGCATGTGTATAACCTGTCTCAAGGTCCCCTGGTGAATCTGCTGCCAGATGACGGCAGGTTTGCTGTTTAACCTGAGTGTTGCTGTGAAGTGAAATTATTTTCAGGGACGAGAGAGGTGCTCTGCATAGCCACAAACAGCTGCAACTCTGTTGTTCCTAGAACAAGAGCCCAAGAATAAGAACTGCTTTTGCTGAACTACCCATTTTTCATCTTTTTATGCAGGGCTAAAGAGGGGCCTCTAAGGTATGGGAGAGTTCCCCTTGGTAGAGAAAATATAAGGTCTGACTCTGTAAAAAACGAGATTTCTCAAGACCCCTTGAAACACATTGAATATTCTATCAAATCTCTAGTGTATTTTTGAGAAACAGTCAAAAGAAGCAGGAATTTGGGGACTGATATTGTTATTAATAAGAAGCAACTTCACCTCAGGCAAGGAGGCTTCTTGGGTGACATGAAGTTATTTGCAAAGAGAACTTCAAACTGCTTCTGCTACAGTTGCTGGTACATTTCCATCTATTTCCAGCCATTTAATAATTAAACTAAGAGTATAACACAAAGGGTCTAATCAAACTTGAAGGAAAAAAAAGTAAAAAAAAAAAAAAACATGCTAGAATTCCAACCTACAAGACACAGCATGTTAGTGTCCAAAGTGGCAAATCCCCTGCAGTAATTTCAGGGGCCTTGCTTAAGCAAAGTACTACACAAAGTACTTAGCTTAAGCTAAGTACTGCACATGACATTTTGGCCCTGCTGAAGCTGATGAGGGACTTTTTGTTGACTAATGGGGGCCCAGCATACCATTTTGCAATACCAGGGTTTAAAACAGTTAATGAAGTTTCTAATCTCCCCTTCCTCTCCACGGCTGTCACTGCTGCTTTCGCATCTGCCTGTCCCTGAGGCTTGCTCTGCGGCTCCGCATAAACACTCAGCCCCTCTCCCTTCGCATGGGGGAGGAATGGGTTTTTAACGAGCCCATCATTACTGCTCAGCACATAAACAGGAACACGGTAACAACATGTGCAATCAACACAATAGGCATTTGGGTTTTGGCAATTTTTTTTTTAAAGGCTTTTTTTCTTTCAGCCTTGTATTGCTTAGGGCTCTGGCCTGCAAGATATGGGATGTCTGATCCAGCAAAGCATTTAAGCACAGGCTTAACTTTCACTCAAATCACTTAAATGGGATGTAAGTTTGTGTTCAGAGCTGAGCATATGCTTAAGCACTTCGATGAATCAAGTCAGAGTGCTTCCAGCTTTCAGCCTCAAGGACAGAGGAAATGCGCTGGGAAAAGCTTCCAGGTTCAGACTAACTTAAAATAATAGTGATCTAAAGAAGCCTAATGTATAAACCTTGTAATGATCTCTCTGATATAAAATTTATTCTGAGAGTATTGCTTTCTTCTAAAGCGTTTCTCAAACTAATCTACAATATTATCTCAAACAAACTGCTGAACAGCAGTTTATAACTGTTTAGAACTACTGGGGAACTCATATTCCTAAGGCAGGTTTCGTCTCAGATGACCTAAATCCTATTTAAAATGCAGCTCCCACCACAGGTCACTACAACAGGGGTGGCAGTTGGCTGTCCCTTGCCGAACGGGATGCCACAGCTCTGGGAACATGGCATGATTTTGATTGGGGTACCAGGATCTTTCACATTTCTGCAGAAAAGACAGGATCTTGGCCTTGAAGGTCTCATCAAAATGAGTCTCAGAAAATTCAGGTAACTCTATTTCAAAAGGAAATGGTAATATTCAATGCCATCATTTCTGTCTGGGAAGGGGGAACGACCTTATGACAGCAGCAGTCCAGCACATTTCTGCTGGGACAATCATGGAGGTTCATCCCAGATAAAACCAGCAGCCCTATAGAGATGCTAATATTTGATGAACCCTAGTCAAAGACAAGGGCGCGGGCTCATAAAGTCATTTAGCTTACTAGTCCCTTTTACTCGAGATAAATTCAGGCTCTTAAATTGGTGGATGCTGTCTCCAAAGACTAATAGGGAGGTAACGCTGCAGAGACACTGTTCCCTCTAGGTGCTAGTTCAAACTGGGCCCAACTCGATGACAGTGAAAGCGAGCAGCCTTTGCTTGCCAAGCCTTGGGTGCTATGTATGAGAAGTGCTGCAAACCTCAGGGCAGTTTCCTGTGCAAAGGCAGTGAAGCCCTGCCAGACACCACTCTTCATGACATTAAAACAGTTTAAGTATTCAGATCCCCACTAAGCTCCCTTATGACTGCCTTCTGGTTTCATTAAATCATCTGAATTTTAAGAAGGGGGACTCATTTACCTTTGCACTGAGTTACCTCAGTACTAACTGATCAATATGACTCAAGATGACCACGCTTAACTTGAACATTCACCTAATGGTGCTTTGATTCCCTGCAAAGTAATGCAGGGAAAGCAGTAGCACCTCTCTGTACTGAGCTCACGTTGGAGCTCACATTGTGCAATAAGCAGACAAAACTCTAATAATTTCCCAGTTGCTTTTCTTCATTTCTGTTACCTGTTCGCTCATGCTGTTAATTCCATCCGGGCCCAGCAAGGATATGGCCTGTTTAACTAGATCTGTTCGGCCACAGTTCAGCATTCGGAAACCCAGGTCCTGCTTGAACTTCGCTTCTGTGGCAACTGCGTCCAGCTTGCGAGATGCACAGAAACAGTCGTCGATTCTGTGAAAACGAGAGACAAACTGCCTCAGAGGACAACCAGAGGACACAGCTCACTGTCCCTAGCAAAATAATATTTTGTCCTGTCTTTGAGGGACGCAGGCCATACACATGGTCACTCTCCTTTGACCTGTGCGCTCAGGGGAAACACTGAATGTGAAATGCTAATGCAAGTTAATGTAGATCGTCCTTGATCTCTCTTTTACGCCACATGTTATATATTTTATATTAAAAAAAATGGGGACAAAACCACAGCTTTCACTTGATTCTGTTTCTGTGATCATGCAGCCCACAGAGCACGATCTCCACAAACTCTCTCTCCACATAGGATACAATCCAGTCTCGCCGATCTCTGAAAAGTTTCACTGAATTCGGTAAGCTCTGGAGCTAACAGCAAATGGAGGTAAGAAACAACAAAACATATAGGATATAGTGCAACTCCCAAAAGCTTCAAGGTCTTACCAAACAACCCCCGAAACAGCAAAGTCTTTTTGAAGATGAAAGCAGAAGTCCCCCAGCCAGACCATGCACCATGTGGTCAGGTAGGAGAGGGCAACCTTGGCAGGTAGTCGTGGCAAAACACCACGAACCCTTAGACTTTCCAAACAGACAGAGCTAAATTCTTAAGGGCTAATTCAAAAGATCTTCAAACTGCAAACTGCTCAAAACATCCATTTCAAGCAGAGGAAGGGCTGGGAGTTATTTAGCCAAGCTGTGAGGCTACAGCTCCAGAGAGAGCAGGCAATTCAAATCTGATGTTTACCCAACTCCGTCTCATCTCCTTAAAAGAGAGCTTTGCTTTTCTTTCATGCTGAAGAGTGTCTGGGGCAGAGGGTGGAGACCAAATCCACAGCACTTCCCAGTGCGAACTTGGATAAAGAACTGTTTGGAAAAACATTACTTTCCTTCTCCCAAAACACTATGTCAGAAAACAAGGGGCTACTTATGAATGAAAAATAACACAACAACAAAAAAAAAAGATCAAAAGGGAAAAAGGCAAACGTGCATTGAACATTTGTATGTTATTAAATACATAAAAAAATGCTGGAAACAGGAAAAAATATCATCACTACAACATTATCATTTAATTTGCTTCTTCAAAGTGCTCTATCAGAGCTGTATAAAATATAGAACACTCTTTAATATTTAACAACAATATGAATATACTGCTTATATAGAAGCAACGATATGTGGTTATAGCTACTGTTCTTCCCCTTTCAACACAGGAAAGTAACTCAGGAAATGTTAATTAATTTGATCAAAGCTGCAGCAGGCCCAGTATCAAACCTGTGTCTGAGTTCAAGCTTGCCTAGCTGGGCCATAACCAGATTAGAAGACAACAGACATTTTGGTAATATTCATTCTGTATGCTCAGTTTTAGCTTCGGCTGCTAAAAAGTCATCAAATGAATGCAAACAGAGTAAGCTTGGAGTACCAGGACTCAGGGCTGCAAGGATGACACGTCCCCACAACAGCATGCTGCAACGTTAATGCACAATACTCACTATAAATCACTATAAACACTCCATAACAGCAATAACAGATTCTGTTGAAATAATATGTCTGCGCAAAGATGGAAAAAAAAGCAAACCCATTGTAAGGTTGCCCCCCTTTTTTTTTTTAAAATAGTTTCTGTGAAAGTTTAAGGAAAAAAAAACTATAGAGAGACATGCAGGGTTCAGCTCAGGGAGACAGGGATCCGTGGAAGCAAGTTCGCACATTAGAGCAGCACCTGGCACTTGCTGCACCAGGCACGAGATGCCAGAGACCCACTCTTGCAACATGCACTAAAGATGGAGCAGGTTCAGAGGAAGGTGCTTGGGGCTTGCGATGCAGGGGGAGGCAGATGGCCTTCTTAGCCCGATCGCTCTGGGCTGAAAACGAGCTGGTTCCTGGGAGAAGTGCAGCTACGGAAAGATCCAGAAATTCTCTGAGCACTGCAGAGGTGTCTGCCACTATGAATCACTGCTTCATCACTTGTACTGAGGTATGTAACATACACTCGGTGACTAAAATGGGTCAAACTCGGTGCTGGCAGAAACAGGCAGCGCTTCACTGACGTCAGCCGGGCTTGGCGTTTGCAAAACACCCACCGATGATGATCTATCCCTTGCAGACAGCAGGATTTTGACTTTGCACACCCAAGCAATGGAGGGAGGAAGAACAAGGGCCTACCTTACCTATCAGCTTGTGTGGGCTACCCAGATGTCTGCTCTGGCACAGGTTGGGAGCTGCTTTGCTCTGAGAAGCTCTTCTGTGAGCTGATCCTGGTGCTCTGGATACAAGTCAGTCCCTCTGCTTATAGCCAAGCAGAAATGTGATCCAGACCAAGCTACAGGAGCCTGGCCAAAACTCAGCACCATTACCAGTGGTCTAGTGCTTGGTTATACCCACGATTAATCAGTTATATCCCTCATTCATGGGATGTAAGAGAGGGAACCACACAGCAAAATTGGACACAGAACACTGCTGGTGCCACCATGATCATATCTTATGAAATGGATAATGATTAAACTGAGAAGTTTAATAAAGTAAGGGCATGATGTGAAGGAAAGGAATGGAAATTGCATCAGAAAAGAATGTAGCAATGCCCTGAGAAACCAGAAAAATAAATGCGGTAAGAAAAGGAGATTGAACATATACAGGTATAACGCAGTGAAAGGAGATAAAAAATGATCAGGAGTATGGCATCACTTGCAACTGTGAAACTGTGAAAATAGGACAGCAGACAGAGGAACAGGCATATTTCACAATGAAAACCATAAATAAATAAGTAAAATAAAAAAAAGCCATCAAGAACAACCTTTGCCAACACAGCACTGCATTTACTCCTAAATCCTCATTCCATAATGCCGATTCCAACAGGATCACTCTAGTGGTCACAAGCAGGTGGGCTCTGCTCCAGGTCACACTGTGCCCGTGGCTGCTGCACTATCATGGCAACGGGTACCATATAGAATCACATACACAGGAAGGATGCGAGGTAAATGGAGGACGGGAGCAGCCACCTAGGGCTGCTGCACTCAGATATTTTTAACTTCATACTGCAGTAAATATACAAATGAGTTGTGAAGGGGTGGGAAAGAAGCCTGAAAAATAAGGTTGAGAAGGAACAGCTAAGTGAGCTACATAAACAGGATCACTTTTCAGAGCTGTGAAACTGCATGCAAAGAAAGGGAAGTCAGCCCAAGTGCTGCTGAAAAGAGCAGTGCAAACAGAACTGGAAGCCTCCCCAGCTGTGCAGTCAGTTGACAGCCCTTTTGCCAAAAAGTTTTTGTGATCTTTCCAATTGCACAGGATGCTGACACTGGCTCCGCAACGGGGCGTCCTCTCCAGGGCCCTGCCAGGTTGTTGCGAGATCCTGCTGGCTGCCAACTCACACGCAGTCTGTCCTTCTCCTAAATCCTCACCCTGCGAAAATGGTGCTTTTTTCATGAAAATACCCACCTCAATTACTTATCTTTCCCTTGCCTCCTATCCCTTCCCTTCCCTCTGCTCCCAAAGGGACTGTGAAACTCAAAAGAGGCCCATGCTTGCAGTAACCCTCAGGAGCATCTGGCACTCAGAAGAAAATTCCACAGATATTCAGCTTAATGAAATCCTTCTTTGTGTCTGGGGATGGGTGGATGCCTCAGACCAGTGCTAATTTAGGCAAATCTAAACCAAACAAAAATAGGTATGATCTAAGAAGAGCTTCTGCGCCAGCACTACTGACGTTAAGGGACACAGAAGGCTGCGCAGAAGGTCCTCACAGGCCAGTGCTCTCCTCTGCTCCTCCCTGTAGACAACCTCAGGGATCTCAGGATAACGCCCCTTCGGATGCGGACTGAGCTAGATGAACTCTAGAGAGAACCCTAGAGAGCAAAGTGAAGAGGCGACCTAGTAAGGGCACTGAGAGCACCTTTTTAGGAGGATCTAGTCTCTCACAAAACCAGGTCTCCAGTTAAAGTACTACCATGATTTGCCTTCCACAAGTTTCTGTATTTGGGCTCACGGTTGGACTCGAAGGTCTTTTCCAACCTACTGATTCCACGATTCTATTTGGCAGCCTGCAGGCTGCCCAGGCTCCTGGGACCCGCCACCATCCCTGTACACCTGCTCAGATCCCCATGATTTGAAGACATTATTATACTTGAATTAACAAACACTGTTCATGGACCTTGTTTTCAACAGCAAGCCCACCCTTCTAATTCAGGGGTTCAGCCACACAGCCCACACCCTCACTAACTGGTCCTTCCCCACTTTGAATAGAGCACTCAATTGCCTTTATAACTAAATGGAAAAATGGGAACAGGCGAAACAGTCTCTGTTTCATTTCTGTAGCAAAAACCTGTGGCCACATCTTTCAACTTACAATACAGTACGATTTTCTTCAAGCCCTCTTTCAATTCCACACAGATATTGCTTCTAGAGTAGTTATCTTCAAAATCATTGCAGGGTGGCCACTGCACATAATCAACAATACTGTGGCTTTATATTGGGAATGTCATGGTACCATTAATTATTTGCAAATGGTTACTGTCAAACTCGTTCTGGTGACCATGACATTCTATCATACTCTGAAATAAGTCAAACCTCCGAAAGGAGTCAAACATAACCCTTTTCATTTATAATAGGTCCTAACAGCAGAGTAAATTATGTTTATCTTTTCCCAAACTCATCTTATGAAAACACAATGCAGCACTTCTGCACAAGCAGTTTAAAGGCTTTTTTTTTTTTTTTTTTCATTTTCAATTGGACTGGGTAGGGTAGGGTTTCTTCATCTCTTTAAGAAGTTACTTGTGGACTGAACACATTTTGGAAATGAATGATCCAAAGGCAAAGTGTCTCCATTTTAAGGAGGCTCAGCAGTTCTCTTACTGCATAAACTTATAATTATTTGTTCTTTTGGAAGGGATTATTTTTGTAGGTTGTACTGGACAATTAAAAATTGCAATGCTTAGATAAATGTAAAAAAAAAAAAGAAAGAAAAAAGGGAAAGATTACCCTAATTATGTTATAAGCTATATGTGCCAGTACATAGCTGGCATGCTAATAGTTAATTTAGAAGAAATAGAATTAAGACTATTATGTGCAGAAGGACAAACAGTTCTCTCAGCTGAAATGAACAAATCCTCCTCAAGGGATCCAGGCACCAAAAATTTACTTGCTCACCTGGGACCTGATCACCAGCCCCTTCAATTAAAAGGATGATAAACTATTAATTAAGCTGATCTTTTTAGCTCCATGGAATTTATTCACTCTATCTCTGTCCTAAATATGAATGAGGTCTCAAGTCAGAAATTATAGGTTGTCTGGTTGTTAACCATATTTTAGCCATATTTTAGGAAGGAGGCATATTTTAGCTAGCAAAATGCTGGCTGTGAATGACAGGATTCATCTGCAATATTTAAGTTCTTGAGGTCAGGGACTGCAGTTTTGCTCTGGCTATGCAGAGCCCATGGCATACAAGGGTCCCATTCCTTGCCTGGGGCTTTTCAGTGAGACCACAGACACAAGCAATAGTATCGAGAGTAGTAGATAATTTGATTTACATTTGCTGGAACTCTTTCTAGTGTGGTGCTTTATAATATGATGCTGAGATTAATGCTGCATATAAATACTACGTAGTGACAATTATCTGTATTTTCACTTTTGGAGAAAGAGAAACTTAGGCACAAACATTGATCAAAGTAATGAAGAGAACTGTTTCTTTAACATGGACGTAAAAATATCTCTGTTCACTTTAATGAGGTGCCAAATTAAAAGTGAAAATAAAAATACTCTAGGTATTTATGAACTGGCCTCTTTTTCCTGTCAAAGAGACACTGAGAAGAAATTGGTTACAGGTACTGGAAAATACATCAGAAATGTGATGTTAACTATCAAAGCTGTATTTTAAAATGGTTTTAATATTCCAGTTCAGGAATATAGGCCAGGAATCACTTTCAAAATTGGATCCAACTTCAATTTTTTTAAAAAATGCCAACAATATGAAAGGAAAATTTCCGTACAGGCTCATGTCTTATATAAATAGACAGCACAAGTTTTGCTAATCAGCAGAAGGCAGTATGTTATCTGTATCCTGATTATTGTACTCAGCATTGCATATAGAGATGGAGCACAGGAAACACTGATGAACC
This sequence comes from Crypturellus soui, assembly GCA_032275445.1. Taxonomy (NCBI): domain Eukaryota; kingdom Metazoa; phylum Chordata; class Aves; order Tinamiformes; family Tinamidae; genus Crypturellus; species Crypturellus soui. The sequence goes on along the minus strand of JAUBNY010000429.1, from coordinate 4,581,034 downwards.
TGCTGTCAATGGAAAAAAAGGAAGAGCTATATCCTAAAACCTGTAAAAATAAAAGCGTGCTCTGGCCCAAACACTGAAGTAGAACACAAGGACTAGGTCCTCCTCTTCAATAATTTTTTATTACTGTTGTCTTCGAACAGCAGGTTGCCAAAACAGATTGAGATTCACCTTAGGAAACCCGTGCACTACCTTTTAAGTATTAAAATCTCCTTCACCCTCTGGTACCGCCTGTCCCCAGGGACTGTTGGCTTTTGTCAAGTAGCTTGTTTGCAACCGCTCGCTGCTTTGGCACTTTTGTGTCTAATTACTGCAACAGCCACGGCCGGTGTTAAAGGATTAGTGAATATCTGAAGGAAGAACAAGGACATTCAAGGAGCTAGGCACACACCAACTGTCCCTACTTAACAGCGGCTGGATCTAATTAAATAGAAGAATTTCTTAGCAATATTTGACTTTCCCCCTCTCTCCAGAACTTCAGACCTTTTCTCAGTGCATTTTAAGAGCGAAGAGCAGTGGCAATATTTTTCTGTATTCAAATCTCTATTTATTAAAGTCTATTCGTATTTTTGTGCTGTAACACAAAAACAAGATTTCTATAAATAAAATATTAAATGCAACTCTTCTTTTGCTTTCAAGTGAGAACTATGTATGTGCCCTACAGTGTTAAGATGACATAGGAAACAGCGCAGTCTGCTCCGAAGGAAGAAAACAACACACCTTGTCTTTATGCTGCTGCACTCTTTCCACAACCTTAAGAAAACTCTCTACAGTGAGCCAAGGATATATCTTCTCATGTTAAGTAAGTTTCACTCTTGAGGCTGATAATCCTACCTTCCTAGACAGCCTTCATTCGGAAGGTTGGTCCCAGACAGCAAAAGCAGTCTCAAGAATAGCCAAGGCTACTCCAAAACTGGACCAGATTTTCAATCAAGGACAGATTTTCAAAGGTGTTTAGACACGGACCTGGCCCAGAGAGCTTTCTGGATGAGAGCTGTAAACGCAGCTCCGAGCTCTGGGCAAGGCTGTGACAAGGCTGTCGCTGCTGGAGGCTATGGGACTGGAGGGTTGTTAATTCTGTCTCTTACTATCTCGAGTCCTCAACCTAACTATGTTTTCAGCTTAAACTTACTTGTGACCAGTTAATATTCCCATATTTTTGTGTTCACCCTGTCCTTTAAATAAAGTATATTGTTCCCTCCTTGGTGTTTATTCCACATGTATTTCTAGAGAACAGATATGTGGTCCTTCAGCAGTCACCTTACTCAGCTAAATGAGGCCCTTTCTCCTCATGTCCTCTCTCTTGACCTAGACACGGTATCTGCTCTTCCACACCACCTCCTATCAGTTCCACATACAGAGCCATCAATATTTTCATACTTTGACTGGAAATATCTCTCCTGATGCATCCTCAGTTTTGCTTTTTCATGGCTGAGGAAAATGCCACTTGGCTGGTTCTCAACTGCTCTCTGATGAAATACTACACTCTGGTATTTACCACTTTTCTCCTTTTCAGCAATCATCCTGATACAGTATATAGTATAGTACATATTACGTTCACACTACAGTATACATTTTTGTAATTAATCCCCATGTGCTTGTCCTTACAGTGTGGACAAATGAGTTTCATTTTATTTCTATTGTACCAGCCCTCAAGGTCATTCAGCTTTTTTTCCTGGATGCTTTCCCAAACTTGCTGTTTGGACAATGCCTCCCAACTTTGTCGCATCAGCAAATTTTAATTTCATGAGCACAATGCTGGTTATTTGTGCCAAAGTCTTTTCTGAAAATTAAAAAAAGTCAGTTATAAGCTGGAGAATTGAAGAACTCTACTCATAATCTCATTCCAGTCAGCAGAGCCCTGGTCATCTCTCTTTGAGCAAGTTCCTACCCACTTTCCAATACTTTACTAATCCCTATCTTCTCCATCTTAACTAATATCTCCCGTCATGGACTCCATCAAATGGCTTCCTGGAGTCCAAACAGATGACATCTCCTGATTTTCCTTGGGGAAAAAAGCAGTTAGCTTATCAAAAAGCTATTAGATTAGTCTGGCAAGATCTATCTTTAGAAGATCCGTGTCACATTTTATCCCATTTTTCCCTCACCAAGATGCTTTTAATTAGTCTTTGCTACAAAACTCATTCTAAGGCCTGGCACATTATTGATGTTATACTAACAGAATCACTTTTTGTCCTTCTCAAATATGGGCACTGTCATTATTAATCTTTAGAGTTATCATGCTCAACTGGGCCTTGGTAAAAATATTTCCCTCTGACCCCCCCCGACTTCACGAGCCAGTTCATTCTCATCTCTAGGACAGAGGTTATCTGGTCACTCCAATTTGAGTGCATTAAGCTGCATAAATTTGCTCTACTTTTGGCTATGTTTTTTCATTTCTAAAACCTTGTTGTTGTTGTTATTTTTCCTTCCCCCCCCAGGATTTTCTTCCTAAAAACAAAAGCAAACTACTCATTTAAGTTCTTGGGCAATGGAACCTGGTGGTGCGGATGCCCATTACTCACAGGTACCTTTTGACAGCCAGGACTTGGGTTTAACAGTTTCACTGCTGTCCTGCACTGAGAGAAGAGAAACACATCCTTTTGCATGGTCACAAACAGAGATGGGACCCAGACCCACAAGTGGCCAGGGAAGGAGAGAGGTATTATTCGATTTGTTCGATCTATATGAGCCCAGCATCCTCTGGGAACCCAGATATTACTCGGAAATGCTGGTTATGTGTACAAGGAAGCAATTAAAGGGATCAAGTTATCGTGGCTTAAGCACAACCACCCATCAGCTGAAAGGCAGCAGCAAAGTCCAGACACGCTCTCGGGCCACCCAAAGCATAAGGAGGAACGTGTCCGGCCCAGGACCCTGCGCAAACCTCTTGGGACAGTTCAAGCTGGCCCGTTGCCCTTTGCAAACAGGCTGGGTCCATATTGCTCAGCGCATGAGTGGTGACTTGCTAAGCCACAGGAATTCGAGGGCGCTTGCTGGCACGGCCAGGCCCCACCTCGCTAATCCGTGAGTGCGTCCTCCCTGCCAGCTGGAGGCCCAGCCGTGCTCGCCAGCTCCTTGAAACTTCCCATCTGTGCGCAGGCCCCACTCCTGCCCCGCTCCTGCCCGCTCTGCGTCACGTGTACCCGGCGCTCGGCCAGCGGTTGGGATGACTGACAAGAGTAGATTTGCCGAGACGTAAGGGGGAGCTCTCAGTACAGCGGCGGAGACGGCGCACACGCTGCTGCGCGCTTGCCCTTGACGGGAGAGCGCCCCAACCAACGGGGACTGCAGGGAAGAGTCCAACACGTCTCTTGCCGGCACCCTGCTGATGCCAGAGGTCTCCTGCTGGTGCACTCCAATAGGAAACGCGGTAAGAAGAGAACAGATCCCTGTGGAATCCCATCCCCAAGGAGCTTGACAGCAAGAATGCCCTTTCCCATCACTACCCTTTGGGTACAACTGCCAAAAAGGCCATCGGACCTCTCTAAAGAATTTGCCTGGACTCCTCCTGCCAGCACCTGCCTCCAGTGAAGGAGCTGTGGTTATGGCCTGTGATGGATGGCAGGGAATGCCACACGGAGCAATCTCACTTTTCTAATGTACGAGAAAAGACACTAGCTTTTTTATCTGCAGATAAGAAGAAATCAATTCATCAGTTCTGTTAACTCTGGTTCTCTTCCAGATCTCAGCCCAGAGGTTTTCAGCCTTCAAATGAACTGAGCAAGGGACAGGTATGAAGAAGGAGCATTAGAGGCAAGCCACCCATCCCTGCAGCTGTAGATAAATGTCTAGCCTCATGAGGAACATTTCTGAAGGCTCTTGATGCTCTGGCCCACATTCTGCATTCAATTCTTCATTCAGATGCCAGATGCCTTGGACCTGACATGGGTTTGCTCCGTAGCACCACATGGGAATTGGCCTTTCTAGATGCTCTAAGGCCTTCAAGACTCCCTGGAAGTGGACCTCTTTTTTTAGATTTTTGATGCTTCTAGATCTAGAAATAAACTATCTTTCCTCCCTTCCACTCCACCAGCTCTAGCATATACCCTTTTTAGGCCTCTCACTGGCCAGAAAATAGCATTTTCCAAGCAAGTGCATAGGAACTTGTAGCCCATGTAACAGTCACCTGTGTTACCACCTCTCTGTAGGGCGACCTGTTCCACCATCTCTACATCCTCCAAGGTTGCCATAATAGACCACAAGCAGAAAAGAAGCCGCTGACCCTCACAGAAAGTACGGCAGCTTTTGTGCTAAGCCATACAGAGTGCTCCCCTCTTGCTCTGTTCTTCTGCCTGCATGTGGAGTGCAGCCCTTCATTAGCAATTCCTCCCGGCACATGCCTGACACACTATTTTTCCCTTACAAAGTTCCTACCAAAAGGAGGTATGGAAATGACACGCGAAGAGCTTCTTGTGTTGAGGCTAAGCAAGCAGAGGCACGTGTGCTCGGACTTCCCTTGCAGATGTGATGAAGAGAAGCCGCCAAAACCGACATCTGTTTGCAGTCACCCTGACCCAAGGCCAGCAGAGCAGCAGCAGACGCTGCTTACCGCAGCAGATGAGTGGGTCCCACAGAGCTGTAACCCTGTGGCCTTCTTCGAAAACAGATTTCCCCTGTCACCTGAGGCCTTCATTCATAAAAGGTCTAACACCTGCCTTTACCAGGTGAGTTTCTTTGCACTGAACTTGCTGCTGACTGTGTCCAGGTGCTTCAAGTGGCACATGATACTCTTGGGTAAAGATTAGACCTCATTTAAGTCTGTGCCTCCCACTTGACAAGGAATACTTTGTACCCATGCGAGCTTCAGTTTCATCTAGCTGTTTTAGAGCCAACAGTAGTTTCATCTGCAAAACCCATCTCCTTGCGAGGAGTGGAGACAACTGTTCTGTTTAAAGCTGCCACTCCTAAGAGAAGCTGAACATTTATATTCCTGCCTATGTCCCAAGGCTCTGGAAAGGTAAGTAACCTTCTGGCATGTCTGCTGCTATAAAACTAAAAGAGTTTAGGAAGGGGACAGGTAGCTCCTTATTCCAACTTCCTTCAGCCCTCTTGCCAGGTGTTCCTTCAGGAGATGAAAACACTGCAAGAATAAAGGAGATGATTTTAAAAAAAATCAGAAGAGGGGGGAAAGAATGGAAAATTGGAATGAGAGACAGGAAGAAGACAGAGATGATTTACAGAGCCACATATCAGGAACGTCACTGCTGGAGTATGTGATTGAGCTGGGAAGTGTCACATGAATCTGTTGTAAGACCTCTATGCTCTAAGTTCAGATAAGAAACTGAACATTTGTTTTTTATCTGCACAGATTCTGAACTCCAAAGCCTTTGAGATTCTGCCAAACCTTGCTCTCTCTTTTCATGCATATTCTTCCAGTGTGGAACTTGATTTTGCCTTACGCTTTTGCAATGATGTGTCGTGAATCAACACTGTGGAATGATGCAATGTCACAGCGCAGGACATGGAAAAATTGCATGTAACACATGATGAATTGTTTGGTTCAAGTTATAATATTTTAGGGACTAAAGAAGCCTGTTAAGAAAAGCCTGGAAACTGAACCAGTTTCAAAGTTCCACTTATTAAGACATTTCTATAAAAGTCTTGAAAATGTATCAAATTAATTGCATTTCAAATCCTCCAGCTGTCATCTTCCCAGAACTTATTGGAAAAGCCATCCCCTGGAAGGCTGTTGGCTGTTTCTCCCCCTCACAGGGCTTACACTTAGGGAATTGATGCTTGCTTAGGACTTGCTACTTAACTATGGACTATGGATTTGCTAACACTTCCTCTCTAACAGGAAGGAAAGAAAGGCTGGCACTTGGGTTGGTGGCAATGGGAAGTGCTAAGGGTGTGTACTGAACATGGATAAAAAAAATCACAAGCTGTAATATTTCAAATAAATGTCCTGATGTTTCCCCATCGTCTTCAGAAAAGGCTCAGTCTTTCCTTTGATCTCCGAATTACAGGCAGGTAGGACCTGATTCTCAGCTACCCAAGGAGCCTTTTACCCTAGACTGGCAATGCCCACAGGCCCTGAAGCAAACACGAGCTACATGCACGCTCAACTGCAGGCTTCGGCCAGAGCAGTAGAGCGAGATTTCATCTGGGGACACCAATAAGGTGCCTGCAGTCACATAAGGACATACTGCAGAGTATGGTCCATTTACATCCAGGACTTGGCTCGGAAAAGATCTCTCTCTTCACCACCACTGCATTAATTCTGGGCTGTGTTCTTCAGTCCCACCTGCAAGAGTGGCACAGCAGTCATCGCTTATTTTCCTTAGGAAAGGAATTCTCGATAGCAGCTTTAATCCAAGCACTGACTTGCTTTTCAAAATTAATAAATATTCCTGGAGCATAGCACAACTCATCCCTACTTTAAGTGATTTGGAAACTTCTGTAAGATTCTCTAAATAATTGATGGTGTTTTCCATGTACATGCTGACATAACATAACTTTAAATTACAGAATGGTATATTGTGGAGTTTTTCATCCACAAATATTCAATTGCTTTTGGCTTTTTTTTTTAATAGGTACAGTAGAAACACTAATGGCTTATCTTCAATCCTGCCTAAATACGAGAAAATATATTTAATTATGTCTTTTCAAAACTAAGTACTTGGTCTTCAGAAAGTTGTACAGTACCTCCAAGTATCCTGTCATTTCAGGAGGGATGCAAAACATTACACTTCTGGAAAATGAGGGCCAGGATGTTCGCACCAAAGGGAAACAATTACAGTCAATATCTGAAATATGAATGTCTCAAGATTTAGCTTTTGAAATTCAACATATTTTTTCAATTAAAAATTCACTAGCTGCCAAGTATAAAAACCTCTATGCAGGCCTCAAAGTGAAGTATTATACTATTTGGTGAAAGTGCATGTCAAGGCCAGAGTCAACAAAATACAGCTGCTCTGAAGCTGGTTGTCACAGCTAATCATGTAGATAATTCCTCTGTTTTCCGTGTTGCAGGCAAGAACACACCTACAATGGTATGACAGCGAGACTGCTGAAAAATAGATCTTTAAGCACAAATCTGTTAAGCAATACGAGCAAATAATCCCTACTTTGACAGATTCATAATGCCTTTTAGGATAAAGATATAAAACAAACATACTCTTGAGCCCAGAACAGCCCTGGAGAAGGCTTTGATTCATGTACATAATAATAAGGCAAAACAGACACTAAAAACATATTCTGGCAATAAATACTTTAGGACTTCATTAGAAAACCTAAAGGTTACATCTCCTATATGAATAACTCAATATTGCCCAGGCTGACATTTACAACTAATTTGAACTGACACTAGCATGAAAAATACAGTTTTCCTGCGAGAGGTAGGCTTACCTAGAAGTTTAAGTGTGCCCTTTAACCGCTGCTGCTGAAAGCAGAGCCCCGAGAGGTATCTGCGGCGCTGCCCATCGCGTCTCGGGGCCCCGCGCCGGAGCAGCGCGAAGCCGGCACTTAGCGGGGGATGAGGATGTCGGCCCCTTGCTACGGAGCCGGCCGTGGCGCAGGAGAGAGCGGCAGCTCCGCCGAGCAGACCCGGGGCTCCATCCCGCTCTGAGACACCCTGGCGCCCATCGCCGCGCGAGCGGCTTCTCCGCGGAGGCGGGTGAGCGCCGGAGCGGGCTTTGCAACGCCCACCGCGCCGGGCGCGAGCATCCCCGCGCCTCCGAGGGAACCGCGGAGCCCGCCGCCCGCCTGCTCCATTCCCGGGGCTCGCGAAGGGGAGGCCGGCCTCACAGAGAGCGCCCGGGGCCTCCGGGAGCACTTACTTGAGCTGTCGAGGTTCGCAGTCCACGCCGGGCAGCAGGAGCCTCGCCGCCTGCCGCACGTCGTCGCTGTCCACGGAGAAGCTGCGGCGGTGCCCCGCGTGCGCCACGGCCACCCGGATCCACTCCATCAGCGGGGGCAGCACGATGAACGGCCTGGGGGGGACAGGCACACGCGTCAGCGATACCCGCACGGCCACGGGGCAGGGGGGGCGTGGGGGGCTTCTGTGCAACGTATACATGTCTGTAGGGAAGGACTGCAGCAAGGAGAGAGAGGCAGAGAAAAGGAAGGAAGGAAGGAAGGGAAACACAAGCAGCGGGGAGCAAAAACAGCTGGGCACATTTCAGCCAGTGCAAACCACGATGTCCTGCTCTCTCTCTGCAGCAGCTTTGATAAGTGGGAAGATTTGGTCCATGGGGCACCTGTGAGGCCGGGGCATCCTCCTCTGCCCTGGCTCTGCACGGCATAGGCAGGTACAAGAGCGGGATCGTGTTCCGCTCTGCTTGGCAGGGCCGGGTCCGTGCTCCCTTTCAGGGGGAAGGGGATCATCCCCCCCTGCCCTCAGGTGCAGGTGAGGGGGAGATGGTACATGAGGAAGACCCCACCACCTCCTGCAGGTACTCAACAGGGGTGGCAGGGACCTTTCCAGCTGATCCCACTGTGTTTTGGAGGTATCTTGAATGGCTTCAGAAATCATCTCGCTCCATTTCACTTTTGGATCTACTGCTATTTGCATTTAACTGCCAAAAAATAATAAAAAATAAAAATAATAACTCATTCCCAAAACTCATGGTGTTATTCTGGGCCACAAGAGCAAAGCTTGGTCATTAGCAGAGATGTGGTCTTGCACTCCAGAAGACCTGGACAGCCCAGGAGCCTCATAGGGCTCCTCATGAAGCATGTTCCCATCCACACTGAAATCTATATAGAGATCGAGAGGGAAATGCCAAACCTTGAAGAGAAGCCATAGCTAGACGTTCTCATTTAGGGTTAAAAAAGTAAAATCTGCTGGTGAACATCTTGGAAGATCACTGTCCATTAGATCCAGTGCAACCAAACTGGACAAAATCCCTAGAGCAACACAGGCTGCAGTATATACCCTCCGAGCCCTGGCAGGTCCCAAATGGGTATCTGCTCTGATGGTCTCCATGGTGGGACACAGGAGCAAAATGTCTGTGTGGGGAAGGGA
>JAUBNY010000429.1:4539241-4558920 GCA_032275445.1 Crypturellus soui | reverse complement strand
TGGGATCTGCTAAACCACCGCTGCATTGCAACACACAGGGAGCTGCCACTGCCGCCACCAGCACTGTCTCCCTTCCAGGACTAAAGCAGAGATGTCCCATCGCTGCTGCTGTCAATCCAGCACGTTTATGAACTCAGGGTGCACATGCATTTGATTTAAAGGTTCAAAACGTTATGTAACGTGCACACTGTGGCACAGGCCTGGTTTAAGGCAATACTGAATATTTAAGGCACAGCTTCACTGACTTCAAGCCAAAGATGTGATGTGACAGGGCAAGTTAAGCTGTTCTAGTCGGTATGGGGGTGGTGTACTCAGCCCCATGTAGTACAGCTGCACTGCTGCAGCCCTCTCAACAGCGATCAGCTAAGCATTTATTTTACTGTGTTTGGCTTAAATTTATACTCATAAAAGGTATTCTTATATATGACCATTTTTATTACTTTAGTACTCAGTGCTTGAAGGTAACTGACATTTCAAATTTTGCAAGTGAGACGAGGCGGGGGAAAAAGAAGAAGAAAAATGAAGAATAAAGAAGAAAACATAAGTGTCCAATTATCTACTTTTAAGAAGCTTCCTGCAGGATTTACGGTGTCTGTCACAGCGGACCTGACCCTGCCAACGCGCCTGCCCACGAGCAGGCTCACTGCTTCCAAGGGATTATCTTGCAAAGCATAAATGCACGTGCGAAGCGTGCAGCGTGGGGCCGCATGTCCCGCGTGCCGCTCGCTCAGCGGGACCGGCAGGTGACGGCTGCTGCGCGGAGCCTTATGTGCAGCCTCCCTTAACGCCTCTCTCGGGCTTTTCTTGTTCCAAGAAAGTTTTCAAACGGGAAGAAAGAATGAAATGTCAGAATCAACTATAAGCAGTAGTTTTACACATTGCTAGTAAGCCACACACAGATCTGCTATGTAGCCGAGAGAAGGAGAGAAAACCCTGGTTTCCTGTGTCCGTCCCTTTGGCCCTTGCCCTGTCCCTTTGGCTCGGTGGCACCCGGCGTGCCCCAGTGCGTGGCTTGCCGACGGCAGCAGCGTTGCGGTGCCCTGCGCCACCTGGGCGAACGGCTCTGCGGAGGGCACCGTGAAAAGGAGATTTACGATCCAGACGCTCAGCCTGGGGCTCCTCCATCGTTTTGCCGCCTGCTTGCCCTGGGCTGCATCCTTGCCACACTGTGCCAGCGACTCTCCCGCTTCCTCCATCGCTCCCTCCCGGCTGCTGGGGTCTCTGTACCCAAGCGACGTATTGCTGGAGACGCGCGGCGCTCACCGGGCGTATGTCTATGAGCGCCCGCGTGCAGGTGAATACGAGCACTTTAACGGCGTCTCCTCTGTCACAGCAGACTGCCTCGAGTCATCTGCTCAGCCAGCCACCCGAAGCAGCCACATACTTGTGAGCGCGGCCGCGCTGCTCCCCGGTGCGTGCTCTGCCTCTGGTAGAGCATTAATCCGTATGCTCCGAGCTCTGGCTGAACAGAAGCTGCCTGAGCAAAACCCTGCCCCAAATGATTGCTCAGAGATCTTTCTGCACCAGCTCCAGACACAGATGCAGCAGGAGAGCTGCTGCCTGTGGCACGAAGGCTGCCCTACCACGCAGTTAGCTGGAACACCCCATGCGCTACAGGGCCACCATCTAGATTATCTTGCGGTAACATCCCCCACGGACAACCTCGCCATCACACCCACCTCCCTGTGGTGCCCATGTCATGACTTAACTCCATTTTATTCTTACTGTGCCAGGCCCTCTCCTCTCAATAGTCATTAGTCGCTCCTACACAAGAGCAAATGAAGAAGCTGTGGCCCACAACGCGAAATCACCCCCAAAAGACTGAGATAGGAGCAGCTGATTTCCCAACAGCAGCTCCCCCATGGCCTCAAACAGATCATTTAACCTTTTATCTCAGCTTATGCTATCATCAGAAGGATATTCTATTTATATTACAGAGTACGCGTTTGTTTACAATTTAACATTTGCAGAGCCTTTGAAGATGAAGGCGATAAGGATTGGATATAGCTTATGAAAAAGCCACAGTAATAATTAAACCTTCTGAACTTAGCATACCTATTATAATAACATTACTACCATCACTATCATGTTCTTGCTCGATTCCCCTTATACCCTGCCAATTCCAAATAAAACAGCCCTCAGCTCCCATGAGCTATTCTTCTGCTGACCCACGGCTGAGCTCTCACCACTACATTTCAAGGCCACTGCTCCCTGGGATTTTCTTTGGCCTGATAAGGTTGTATGCCCTCAAATCTGCACTACGAAATCCTGTCTCAGCAGGTGCAACGCAGCCCATACACTAGTGTTTCGGGTAGGGTCGCAGCGGTTGGAGCTCCAGCACTCCCTCATCCACCAAGGTGATGCCTTTAGCCCCTCAATCATTAAAGCTGAATTCTAGTCAAATGCTAGAGGTGAGCAGCATTTTCTTAGACAATCTGGCTTGCCAACCGGGAAAAACTCACTGAGGAAAACACATGAAAGCACACACAGGTCCTGGGAGGAAAAATAAAGCACTTGGAAGGCAACAGGGCTGAGTTTCATCCTGGAGGGGGAAAGCTGGGGAGTCCCCAGCTCACTGAGAGCAGGCTGGGACCAGGGTACCATCAGCTGAGCCTGCCAAGCTCCTGAAATCCAAGAACGAAATGCTCCCCCGGGTCAGCAGGGAAACGAAGGCTGCTCAGCAGCACCGTGAAAGATTAGATGGCTCTTACCAGGCAGGCAGGCAGGCTGCTGCTTTCAAATAATCACTTCTACTGCTTTGTTTCGGCTGATCACCAAATGCACTATTTTCGATCGAGGTTTATGATGCTAAGACAGGGAATGGGAAAAAAATGCAAGGGTTTAGTGGGGCCTGTTAAGTAACAGGCACAAACCCTTCTTGTGCTCAGACCCAGTGTGAGGACGGGAGACAGGTCAGGGCTCAGGGTCAGTCACAAGGAAGGGGTTGCAAGGAGAAAAGAAGAGCACCTGGGGAAACCAAGAGAGAGCAGAAAGCAGCTCACGCTTAATCACAGCATTAACCTGCTTTGTTTTCTGTGCCGGGGGAGGCAGGGGCACCTCTCCAGCTTCTTTATTTGGCTTTTAAAAGCAGAGCAGATGAAGTGCGGATGGCGGTGAGGAGGAGCCGCAAGCAACAAGCCAGGAAGTGGCGGACAGAATGAGGACGTGGAGACCCTCTGAAACAACCCAGAGGAGGCCCCGCATTTGGAAAAGCATCGGCACATCCACAAAGTCCCCACTCGAGTTTTAAGGACAAACCCTGGACCGAATGGAGCCTGGCTCTAGGGATTTTGGCTCCGCTAGGATCTCTGCTCAGCTCTGCACTGCACTGGATGGACAAAACAGCTCAGACAGAATAACTCTGGCATTTCTCTACAGTGCTGCTTAGTCTGAGGAAAAATCTCTACCAGTGCTTTTGTTCCTGCTGTAAACAAACACAGCCCTTTCAACAATGCTCCTGCAAATGCCACCCTTCCAGCAAACACCTTTCCCCTGGTGCTGGATTCCAAGCCTGGGTTTAACCTCTCATTCACGGGACGCGAATCAATTTGCTGAACGGGTCCCGCAGCGCCCCATCCTGCGAGGTGCTGAGGATGGAGACCAGATAAAAAGGCGAGGGAGGGGACGCCGCCTTTCATCATCTGCTTGGCTAGAACTGTGAGGAGAAATGAAAAACAGCATTGGTATGTGCAATCGCATTCCTGCTTGCATTCGAGCAGTAACCCTTGCTTTCATCCCTAAGAGTGTGCCAAAATCCACTGGGAATCTGTTATTTTGGAAACACTTACAGCCAGGACTGCAGAGGGGAAAAAAAGGGAGAGAAAGAGAGGACAAAAAGGACGATGGGGAAGGGGAACATTTCTCTAGCAACAAAAGAAAATATTGCTCAAAATTGAGTGGTGACCTGGAGGAAATACTGGTCTGAGCATGTTAAATAGTGTTCAAAGGCTAAAAAGGCTCTGAGTTCAGCAGCGCATCTATCAAGTCACATCTGCATCTTCAGATTAGCCTAGATATTTTTATCCTAAAACCAAAACGTCTACACCTTGCGGTTAACACCACCATGGGCACCAGTCACCGTCCAGCTTCCCACCCAAAGGGACAGTCAACTGGCCATTTTTTGACTCAAAACAAGCCCAAAAGAGTTTGCTGCTCTATCCTGAAGACCTGCATACGGCTGGGTTGACGTCCCAACCCACAGCGAATGCCACAGCTCTGCTCAAGCGCAGCAGCCCTTTCGCGGCCCTTGGCATTTACACCTCAGCATGGGAAGGGTCTTCCAGCTTGGCTCTACACTGACACCTCCTTATCCTCACCAGGGAGTTGTATTTGTTGGTGCCAGAGTTCATGACCAAAGCACAAGCCTTCTCCTCCAGGTCTGGTTTGCAAATATGAGAAAGGTTGGGGAAAAATGAAAAATAATTAAAAAAAAAAAGAGTGAAATATTTTCTCTGAGAATAAACAATGAAATACTGTCAGGCTACTGTTTAGAATCTTATTATTTTTGCTGTGCTTCAGTACTTCACAATGTTCTCTATATAATACGCATTTCAAATGAAACCACATTCTTTTAAAACACACCGTGGTAGGCAATTACAATTCCTGAATACTAAATACCAATATAACATAGGCCAAATTTATTGTTGTTCCTTAACTTTGTGCCATGTTCATTATACTTTAATGAATAAATAATTTTTCAAGTCTTTTCCTTGGAATCACGTATTACCTCTGTAATTGCATTACAGAATTAGGTCTCTATTTACATTCTCCTTCTGAGTACTACAGATAAAACCTTGCTTTAATTTCCTCTAAGTCAGCAATGTTATTTCAACATCTCATTTATTACCCTAACTTAAAGATATGCCAACGCACTAGCAATATGTGAAATGCTAATACCACTTAAGTTATTAGCATGATGCTAAATATTAATTAGACAAAACAGATGCAAGTGCCTTACGACTCATTTCTTAATTCCAGATATATTTGTTGTTACTCAAAGCAAACAGTTTATCCTTATTTAGTTCATGAACACACACAGTGCCTTTCTGCCCATCCGCATCTCTCCGCTGCTTCTTCCCGCTGTGTTGCCGCCAGCGGAGCAGCGTGGATTTTCTCCCAGGGCATCGCTGCAGAGCCTGTCTGGGAATGCCAGGGAACTGCTGGCTAGGGCAGGGACATCCTGGTGACAGCAGCATCCTTCCTGGGAAAGGCCAGTCGTGCCCACCCTTTGGCCGCTGCTTGGACCACCTTGCACCAGCCCCAGCATCACCACCAGGCTCGGCGGCAGCGGCAGCAGCACGAGCAGCTCTGTGGGGGCATCACAGAGCACTTCCTTAGCAGCCCGCCCGCACTAACGTGCACAGTAGAGCAGTTGCCTTACTGCTGCCTCGAGAGCTACTGCAGTTTAAAATTACCACGGCCGTGTCACCTCGAGTGTAGCGATCCCTCGGACTGCAGCGCGCCCGCATCGCAATAGCTGCAGTTCGCTAAGGTAATATCTGCTTTTGCTGTTGGCAGTCCACACGGCCGTGAGCTTCAGCTATCGCTGCTAAGGACCACGATGAAGGGCACGATTCAAGATCACACTGGTTGATTTGCCAACTTTATTCAGCGTGGAGTCAACGGGGAGATAAACAAGCAGTTCAGTTACTCCAAAGAAGTCCTCAAAAACACTTAGGCAAGGAGTATTCTTCCAGATAGAAGCAATTCCACAGCAGCATGACAGCAGATAAGGTACCTGTCTGTCACTATGGACATTTTTTATTTTTCTTAAAATAATGACACAGCTAAACCAAGTCATGCAAGGACTTTTTCCCAGTAAATCTTCAGCTCTCCCAGAAATACCTAGCTGTTCCCAGCTACATCTATGGAAAAGAGTGAGATCTGTGGGGAAGTGAAAACAAGCCTTGTAGTATATTGAAATGATTGATATCCCCAGAATGTTTAAAACTGAGGGCAGAAGCTATGAAACAGGCCCTTCCTTGGGCCTGTAGGACTTGCTGATGCCCCCTCAGTTAAAGCAGGGCGGATTCAATTCAATGCTGTGAATGCTGTCGTGGGCCTGAGGCCATCCTCCCTGCAAACAGTCTGTTCTGCCTTTCAGCAGTTACAAGTTACAGTCTACTTTCAAATCTCTTCAAAAACTCCAGCTGAGCTTGTGAGACCAGAAGCCGAGCCTTTTCCCTTGCTCGGAGGGAAGCACAGGTCTGCAGTTGACTTCTTACTTCTTAGCAAAGATGGGCAAGATCCACCCGGACCAAGGACCCACCCTGAGCCTGGGGATCTCTGGCCTGCCTGAAGCCACCGGTGGACACCAGCCCCTTGGGGAGCAATGACCAAACACAGGAGAAGGTCTCCTGTGCAGCACCATCCAACATTAAGAACCTGTCCTTGGCCACAGAGGGAGCAGATAAAGAAAAGCTGAAGACATAACGGACAACATGCAACACTTTTCACTTAGGATAAATTGCCCTATCTTCCATCTGGGACAGACACAAAGATCCTTGAGAAACTAAGAAGATTTAAACAGAAGCACAACTGTTGGCCAGTAAACAGACTCGGTTTGCCAGCTGTCATCTTGCAGGAGATAGATTTCATCTCCCGCTCTGAAAGTTTCTACCAGCTTGGCAGCTGGTCACACTGCTATGCACGAGGATCCTGGGCAGAACTGAGAGCAAGGGAAGTCCTTCCTCTGCAAATGCGTATTTTGTAATTCAAATTATTCTGCATACTTACAATACTTTAATTATTAATGTTGATAAACTAGAAAATCTCTTTCAATTAGAATTGCCTCTTCTTTTTTTTTCTCCCTCCTCCAAGATAAAATTAAATTGCTTTATTGCAAGATCGCTCTTTGCCCTTGTTTTTTTTTTTTGTGTGCACTTACAAAGAACACAGAAATTAAGTTCTGGCTCCTGGGATCCTGCGGGCTGGTGTGACATTGCAGACACACCGGCATGGAGCGCCCGCTCTGCCATTCCTGCAGGCCAGCCTTCTGCCCTTGCTGCTCCCTCCTGCTTTCCATCTCCTCACCTTCACAAACAACATCTTCTAATTCCCCCTTACTTCAGAGACTGTCCTCCTCCTCCCCTACTTTACTGCAGGGCGCTGAATGCATCTTTTGTTCCTGTCCCAGGAGAGCAGGGACTTTTACCTATGCAATCCTCCTTCACTCATATCTCACTGCTTTTTCATGCTAGAGTTTGCTATATCCTCATCTCTCTCCATATTGCCAGTTCTAAAGATCTCTGTTTTCCCTGCAACACCAGGGCAATGATAAATCCTTCTTCATCCCTTCCACCAACGCATACGAATCTCCAGGTGTTCCCCACTAGTTCCTGCCCCATTGCTCAGTGTTGCTTCCCCCACACTACAGTTCACCCTTCTCCCTCCATGGAAGAGGCTGGTTGAAATCTCCAGATTACAACCTGTTATAATTGTAGAGACACATACGGAGAAGCTGAACATACCACAAAACACTTTGCACTCTCTTGCTTTCCTTCCATTTCACCGTTTCCCCTTAAATAAACACAGTTCTACTTACTGAGACTTGACATTTTCAAGTTAATTTGGAGCTCTGCACCAACACTATCCCGAAGCCTTGCAAGCTTTGCCAATTACCGCTACTCCTAATACTCCTTCCATGACATGCATCTGCTTGCCGTGGCTGGGGAGGGACCCCCAGCTGCTGTCCACGGGGCTTTTTGGAGTGCTAGCAGGGGGCCAGCAGTGCCAAACTCGCCCTGACATCTGCACGTAGCTCCCCCGATAAGCTGTTTTCTTCAGGTTTCCACCCTGAAGAATGTTTTGCTTGTGTTTGGAGTCAACAGATGTACACAGAGCAAAGCATTTTAACCGAGCGTTTGAGTCTGAGACAGTAATGAGAGATGTTAAATTTCTGCAAGCTCAAAAAAAAAAAATTAAAAAAAAAAGCTGGAAAGTACAGAGGTTCAGAGAGAAAAACATCAAAAATGAAAAAAAAAAAACTATCCATAAATTACTTATTAAAATGCAACCATATGTACTTTAAGAAAGACATGCATAATTCATAATTTAGTCAGCACATGGAAAGTCTGTTGTATATTTTATACTCATGAAATAAATAAGCATAAATTACTTGATTTGAATAACATCAAACATAACTGATTCTAGAAATGGAGCAACAATTCACACTAAGGCAAGCATTCTTGGTTTGTTGATGTTTCACCAAAATAGAGAAGAATCAGCAAGTTGAAAACAGAAATTCATATTGTTGGCTTGTAAACAAACACTAGAGAGCACATAAACAGTGTATAAACAAAGTGACATAACAAAGCTACAGAGAAGACTTCTGTTGCTATGTAAAATTTTAGGAAAATGAACACGAGTTGCCTGTGCATGTTCTTTGTGATGTTGGTAAAACAGATGCTGATACCAAGAATCTATAGTAAGTTTGGCTGCCTGTATTTTCTTATATTTAATATTTTCCAGTTCCCTGCCCTTATCAAAATGTTCAGAAAAAAAAATCCCTTTTTTCTGAACATTTTGGTTTTCTCACCCATAACCTCATATCTCTAACTACACTGTAAACATGTAATGATAAGGTTTCTGACTTAATAAAAACTCAGAAGAGGCACTTTCAGTGTCTTTATCTCTATATTCCACAGGATTCACATGGCATTTGTCTCCTACAAATATGACACCTGGGTAGTATTCAGAGACCTATAAATAATTTATTTGCGCTGCAATCAAAGCTTTCAGATTTTGACAGATATCATAGCTTATCATATCTCTCAGGAGTTTGATCAACAACAAATATTTTATCCTCCAGGCACTTATTCCTCTGGTACAGGTTTAATTTGTGGTTCTCTGCTGAAATTGGGGAAGGAAAGTTAGAGTTAGAAAGACCCTCTGTAACAGGGACGGGACTAGCCCTGCTTTAGATTTATGTCTATTTCTTTGATTTATAGCAAACTCAGGCTCAGAATGGCATCCCAGTGAAATGAAGGACAGGACGCTGCTCTTTCTTACAGATGTTTGCAAGCCTGGCCAATCTCTGAGGTGCTTTCAGGCAGGGAAAGATGACATTTTTCACCTTTAAAAATGGAAGCAGCATGTGCAAACAAGTCATACCCATTTCTGCGCTAGCCCTTCTGCCTCCCAGGCCTTTGGTTTCGTCTCCAAAGTGGCCATGGAGCACTAAGATAACTGGTCCTTCCCAGCGCCTTCTTCAATATCACACGTGTCCCCTTGTCCCTCTCCTGCAGCACCAGGTGTTGTTACTTTTTTTTTTTTTAATTTGTTTTAACTTATAGGAAAACCCACCAACCTTAGGGAGGCCCTTGTACTTACTGAGCTCAGCAATGCTGCCCACGCGCGTCGCCAGCAGGGACTGCTCGATGGTCCTTAGCTCCGACTGGCTGAACATCTGCACTTCCCCGGGCTTGTTTGACCTCGGCTGGTCTTTGTGGAGGTTCAAGCTGTCCGGCAGGCAGAGAACACCTGCAGCAAATCAAACAAAAATAACAAATTCAGGCACTATAAATTCAGTGGCTACAGATGGCTTTGCTGCTACCGCCGCAACTTTCTGGGGATGTTCCAAGCTCTGATACTCTAGTAGCTCTAGTACAGAGCTCACAAGATAGTAAACACTTCTAATTCAGTATTGCAGATGAGTCAGGCTCACAGACATGCCCCTCATTAACTTTTCTGAATATCTTCGAGTCACTTATGATGGCACCTAGGGATAATTCTTACAGAAAGTCCCACCAACATGCTCAGAGATGAGGTCAAGAGGGCTCCAAAGAAAACCCCTAGAAATTACTCTAAAATCACACTAATTTAATAGAAAATGGTATCTCGGCAACAGAATTATTATAGATTGGTTTTAAAATGAGAAGGCTGTTACATTTATAGGTTTCCCCTGCGAGGAGAATCCCACTGACAATTGCCAAAATAACGGCGCGGCTCCGACGCTCCAGTGCCACTGATGAGTTTATTGAATTTCTTTTGCAAGGGCGACTCCTGGCAATTGAACTGCTTAGGCTCCAGTGGCCCACGACGCAGAAGCCCCCGCAGCAGCGGATTTTGGGGGTGGAGGGTATAAATAAGGCATGGACCGGAGAGAGACTGATTCACCTTCACATGCACTCAGGAACACAAGTCACACTCTGCCGCAACAGTGAAACCCTCAAGCGCGCACGGGCACAAGTTTATTAACCCAAACCACCGCCGTGCTACAAAACTGAACTTATTTGCAACAGTGAAGGCCGCAATACTGCCAAAGTCTTAACAGACGCACGAACGTGCAGCTAGGGCAGCGATCCCAGGTTCGCTGCCCCTACCCCCTCCCAAGGCCACCAGGACACGCACGGGTGCGGAGCCATGCAAGCCAGGGAATTGTGCCCCTTATCTTCCCATGGGAAGAGGCAGCACAGGTTCTCCAAGAGCGCTCGAGGCAAAGGGCAGCAATATATGCTGGAAAACCTGAGGTCCTGCCTCTCGCGGCTGCAGAGCGGTAGGAGCACCCTGCCCTTCCAGCAGTGCGGCCCGATGACAGGATCACCCACGCAAGCTCCGCCGAAACACCAGAACAAATTCACTGCCAGACCACTGAAACTCTGCAGATAGAAGAGCAGCGGTAGCCTTAATCCCTACCCTGGCGCCAATCCCAGTGTTGGAGCCTCCAAAAAAACTCATTCTCGTGCGCGGAAGGTCAAGAGAGAGGAATGCGACTTGTCAGGAAGCGCTTTTGGAGGACATCTGACATAACAGCAGAGAAGATGAAATTAAATGCACCGAGGTAAAAGAAGTGAAAAAAGCAGCAACAACAGATTATTAAACAAGCTTTCAAAATTCTCTTGTGATCGTTCAGTGCCTGCCTCGCATAAACTCCTAGCGTACTAATCACCATTTATATTCCAGAGGGGTACGGAGCTTGAGAAGTACAACTCCCAGGTTTAAAATGACGGCTTGCTTGCATATTTTAAGAAGTATTCTCTACAGTACATCCTTCTAATTTATTCAGACTATTCTTTGGAATTTTAATGGATAGGAATTAAGGCAATATTGGAAGAGATCTCCCTGTAGAAAACAGGTGTATAATTGATCTAATACTGCAAGAGACTTCTAAACATAAGAAACTCAGAACAATCAAGGTTAGGGCATTTAAAAAATGGATATCCAACATGAAAAACACTTTTCAGTTAAAATACACCTTAAATGTGGGAAAATGTCTGTTTTAAGCTACCTTTACAAATAAGATTTAAATGGTTTAATATAATAATATATGCAGAAGAGATTTGTCTGGGTGATCAAAGCACTGGAATACAGACATTTTATCCTCAACTTTGTCCCTTTGCTCCCAGAGCTGGGCATCTTCCCTACAAACAGCCTGGTTGATTAATTACTCTGTTCTTTAGCGAAGGGGGCAAATTATAGGACACATCATGCCAAAGGTTTTTTTCCTTTCTTTTTTTTTTTTAACTCAGTTTTGAGATTAGTCAAGACATGCAACAGCCAAACATCTGATATTTATACGCCAATTGAAAGGCTATAATTGACCGCAGCGGGCAACCGGTGCTGTGTTTGAAGGCTCTTTATAACTCTCGTAACTTTGCTGGGTCCAATCTGCTTTTCACCCATACGGAGGAAAGGGAGTCTTCTGCTCAGGCCACCCACTCTGCAGTTTTCTACCTTTAGCTGCTTTCCCCCAAAATGAATTTTTAAGAGTCATTAAAAAATGCCTTAAAAAACACTGGGCCTGATGCGCTGCTTCGCCTGTTCTTTCATCCCTCTCCTTCCCTCTCTCACAGCCGAGCGGAAAGCAGGCACCAAATCCTGGGATTTGTGGCTGTGCTCCAAGCCACCGGAGCACCACAATCCCATCGAAAAGTGACCTCCTGTCAGTACAGAGATGCCTATGGAGGGGGGAAAAGCCCCCTTTGCTTGAGAAGCTGCTTGTGGCCAAATGGAAACACAAAGAAAATACTGCAAAAGTTAGTATAAGTGCTCGGCTGGACCATATGATCCAAATTACCTCTGCTCAGGCATCTAGCAAGACCTAATAATTTGTTTTGACTACAAATAAAAAAGTCATAGAGATGATAAAACTTTTTTTTTTCCTCCCCCACACATTTTAGCATTAATATTTCTTCTTTTGGAAAGACTGCCTGTTTTTCTGTATACATATTAATTTATATTCTGGATAGAGGCTAGGAGGCCTTGCTGCTATTGTTATTTTTCTTTAAAGGCTCTCCTCCCAGGAGAAAATAATTTAAAGCATCTTTGACTTCCCTTTCTTATCAAACAAATGTTAATATATGTGGAAAATAGCTTATATTCCTACTGCAAGGAATATTGGATTCCATTAAGTTTGTAGAAATTAAGGGGGCAGGACGGATACCAGACAAACTACTTTACAAAATGAGCTGAAAATTACATACCTAGGTCTAAACAGTCCCCAAAATGTGGTACTGCAAACTGCTCCAGTGAATGCCAACTTTCCCTGAAAGGACTATGTTTAGGAATGGGAATTCACTGGATGCTGACACCCACTTGATTTCTTCCACAGTGGCATGGGATAACACATCTTCAAGTCCAATCTCCTGCCCTCAGAAAATCATGAGAACTTCAAGGGAGACCACAACTCATCCAGATTAAAATTCCTCTTCAAAAATCACACATACCGAAGTATTTTCCAGCACTGTAAAGCAAGCTTGAGATCTACAGCATAATACCTTTAGGAAAGAAATAAAAAGAACAAAAATGCTGCCAAGTATGTTTGCAACAACCATACACTTCATTGGGTGAGGAGTGAACACCTGACATTCACTCCCACAGGCAGAAAAATTATGTCCTGTCCCTGTGTGCAGTAGAGAATGATGAGACCCATGATCCACCATCCATGGCCCACAACAGATTTTTAAATACAGCGTGATACAGCATCCCAACACAGACACGCAAGAGCTGGTAAACTCAAAGTGACGAAAAGCTTCATGTGTATCTTCAAACTTGAGAAGAAACCCATTGGCCTCTGCTGTTTGAAGCAACCTGCACTGTGGCGCCTTGGCTCAACATGTCAACCTGTCAGGCAAGGCAGATGGAAAAGATCTTCGCTTCTCTCAAAAGCAATGAGACTGTGGGGGAAAAAAAAGAACTTTAATGCTAATTTCATCAAGTAGTGCTTTTTCAGTTAACTGAAGACCTGGAAAGTATTCAAGGCAAGGAGTGCTCACTGTCTTCTTTCCACACATTCCAACCCAGTTAAGTAACAGGGAGTGTCTTCGCATGGAGAAAATGCAAAGTGTTTGGGAAAGCTAGAAGGTGACATAAAATTTCCAGAATTAAAGCCTTAGAGCAGACAGAGTAGCCCAAATGAGGAGAACAGGGCAAGACACTAAGACATTCATAAGTATCGCCAGCTCTTCATTTAGCCTCAAGACACTGGCATGAAGAAGGCAAGGCAAAATTCATTTCCATTTTATAGATGTAGCAAAAGTAAGTCACAAGAAAGCTTAGTAACAAATTCAAGGTGCAATAAAAGGTGTTAAGAGAATACCAGAAAGAGAACATAGCGCCTCTAGTTATGCAGTATAACCACAAGAGATCACCCTTTCTCTCCTGGAAAAAAAATTCAGCAGAAGAGCTAGTAGAAAATGCTTAAAAATGAAGGAACTAGGAGCCTAAGAAATCTGCCAAGAAAATGATCAATAGCAGCAACCACTGATTAATGAAAAGCAGAAGTTGAAGAAGCTCCATAGATTTTGGTTTCTTACCTGCAGGAACTGCGCTTCCAGAACAACTGCAGAGAACAGTCATGTGAGCCACGCAAGTGGAGCTGTTTATTTCATTTGGCCTCGTTTGGAGGTTTTGTCCTACCAGTTTTGTCTCTGGCTCCGTGCAATTGGAAATTTTAGTATCTCTTTGCATATCTGCAGTACTTTTTTTTTCCCCAAAAAAGATGTAGGATTGTTTTCAGGGCAGTATCCCAGCTGAGTAGGATTAGATTTCATCAAGAGCCAGGATGGATGATCATCATCCAAAGCACAGTACCTCTATGAGATATTAGAGCAGATGTTATAGGACAACAAGATAACAGAATTACATTAGAAAACGCTGTGATGACATCTTTTCCTGTAAGGAGTTTGTTAGCATAGCACTTTCTGCTTAATTGGGACATTCTCCTTATTAGGATCCTTCAAAGGCAATCGGTTTAGCCTAATGATAATGAGTGGCAATCACTGCTGCTTAAAGTGGCCGAGAAGTAACAACAATTCAACTAAATTAGGATATATTCAGCTAGTAGCAAGTAGTTAAGTGGCGTACGGCCAAGTGGAACACAGGATGAATCTGATTGTTTAAAACGGAAAACAAAGAAATACCAGAAGATTAGACCACACAGATGCTGCTAAACATAGAAACTAAACTTCCAAATCAAAAGCTGCAGCTACACACCTATTTTTTGTATTAGAATATATAGAGAGCAAAATCTTGGTCCCACAAAAATCAATCACAAAACTACAAAATCCTCAAAACAATCACAACAACATATTACTAAACCGTGAACACGGAGCAAGCTGGTCTACAAGGCAGAGGCGTAACGGAAAGCCATTTCCTCATGTCGATCCCTGGACCTTTCCTGCTACAGGCAATGCCAGGACCCTGAAGTGGTCCTGGCCCCACTGTCACCAGCTGAGGACAGCAGATGCGGCACCTCGTTGCGCGTCTGCAGACTGCATAGACAAGACACGTGCTGAGTCCATGGCAAGCTGCCTTCAGGATAATGGCTAAATCCCCCTGCTCCCCAATGAGCACCAAACGCCGTTACCTATCTCTGATTTTCACAAAGCTTCCAGGAACTTAGTTATGCACAAGACCACCATCCTCCCTCCAAAGAGGGCTGCAGCTGGCCAGTAATTCAGGACTAATGAAGGGGACAAACAATTACCACAACTGCTCAAGTTTTGTTTCCTCAGGAAAGCCAGACAAATTGTCTTCTATAGATAGCTGAGTCATATAACACAGAGAACCACAAAATCACTGAGGATGGAAGGGACCCCTGGGGATCATCTAGTCTTAACCCCACCGCACAGGCAAGGTCACCTACAGCACACTGCACAGAACTGCATCCGCGTGGGCTTTGAGAGTATCTTCAGGGAAGGAGAATGTAAGCACTGAACTCTTCACTGAGCTATTTCACCTGCACAGATTGAAATAAAAAAATACTATGCTACTATATTGTCTTACCTAACTCACCCATTACCAGAAATTAAATTTCTGTAAGGTCTTTCTGCAGGAAAAGGTTGGGAAGAAGCAGAACTGGGTGGCACCTCTGCTTGGAGGAGAGCTGACTCTCCCCTGAGAGACACCTCTCTCCTTGGTCACTTTTTATTGACTAACAACAGGAAAAAACACGCAATAGCATGTTCTGATCAATGACGTTATTTCACAGTGTCCGTAAAGGCTCAATGTTAGTGGTGATTTTTTTTGGCATGGAGATATGTGAGATGACATGGTGCATTTATTTCATACACAGTCCCCATGAGCTCAAGATTACCCTCTCCTAAGCTATACTGCCCTGGAAGCAGTGATTTGAAGAAGAAAGGGTTTTTCTTGCACTATTTGACAGGAGGCATCCAGATAAATAAAGGAAAAAAATATATATACCAGTATCATTTTCCTTCCCTACGAAATACAAATTAAGAAAAATACATGCTGCTTTCAGCGTCTCAATAGCAGCAAGAAGTTGATAGATGTGGGAAATCTGCAGAAGGAAAACAGGATGATAAATGCGTTGGCAAGTGCCGGATAGTGAGGAAAGCTTATAAGTAGTTGGGTTTTTTTACAGTACACAGCTGCGAGTGCTGCAAGGTGACAGCCGCAGGCAAAAGCGGGAAAGGATGAGCACTGGTGTAAATATGGATGCTGGAAATATGGACATGGAACTAGTATTAGTATTAATTAACCCAAGAATGCGTCTAGCTAAAAAGACACAGTGTCCCCAGACGATGAGGCTATTAGATGGAGAGTCAGCAGAAGGGCTAATCTTTGAGTCACTAACATGACAAAGAATGAGTTCACAGTTCTTTCTTCTGGAAAAAAAAATAAAAGGCAGCTTATAGCAGCAGAACAAAAGCGCTCAGTGATTCACAGCTTAATATGCTTTCCTAGAATCTATTCCTTTATTTCCTTTAGTCACTACTGTCAGTCTCCCTAGATGACCATCACAACAGATGACTTCCTGTCCAGCAACCATGATGTGGGCTCCCAGAAGAGCCCAACTGTGCCAAAATACTCTCTTTCCTAACTGAGCAAATTCCCACCCGTTATCTATAAAGGCAGCACCAGCAACTAATTAAGCATTACAGTATAGGCATATACTCAAGGCCTTTCTTTAGGAACTGCCCCGTTTCTTGCAATAATGCCATTTTGGACTTCTTGAGAAACGATGGATCACGTCAATTGCAAACGGACAACCCCATGACCTGCCGTCTTGCTCCTCCTCGCGCAATACAGTACCCATTTCTGTGCGACCTGCTCTTCCAACAGACTTTGTATCAGTTCCTGCAGCGAGATTAAAACTATATAGAATTCTTGAGATAAGAAACTTCTTTCTGTAGCTTCCTCCGTGTACCACCATTCATGTGGCGGAGGCACTATGTGTCTAATACTTTCAGGAGGCCAGAGACATCATTTCCACTGCTGAGCAGTTGCACTGAATGTTATACAACGGACATGCTAAGAGTGGTTAGAACACCTTAAAAATACCTGGTCCATTTGCTTCAGTGTTTGCAGAGATTAGTATGCTTTTTGCAGGAGAAGGAATCGCTTGCCAAAGCTCCTCCTTTGATACTTTTGAACACCGCCTTGTGCAAAACCCATGAGTAATACCTAACAGAGCAAACAGTCAGGGCTCCAGCTGAACACAGGACATTCCCAAACAGTTACCAGCCATAAACCCTTCACATTTCACCAGCACGTACGCTGTGAGCAGCTGAAAGGCGATAAAGAAGAGCCGGATGAAGCTTCTGTGGCACCCAGATGCTCATCGTGTGGCACGTGGGATCCAGCTATGTATTTGTGCAACGTGTGCTCAGGGGAATTGGAGCTGGTAAAACATCTGGCCTTACAGGGGTGGGGTGACTGGATGACTAGGAAATGATGTTTGTTGTTTGATTTCTAAGTCACCTTCCATGAAGGCTTTAAGAATTAGAAAATGCTACGACTGCATTTAAAAAAACAGCAAAAGATATTGCTATCCTTCAACTTTAAAAGCCAAAATCATGCTCCCTGCAAATGTGTGGAGAGCAGCGCTGCGCTCCAGGGGGGAAATGCGGGCAGTGCTGGCACGACTCCCATCACCTCCACCGGGGTCGGGAGTTGAGCCCTGGAGCTACGAGTTTTGGGTAAGCGGGAGCGTGCGGAGCCCATGGTGAAGTTAAAGTAATCAGAAGCTCCTTTCAAGTGTTTGCACAGATGAGTATCAGAGGAGCCACCCCACCTTGCAATGAAAGCCTACGCCTAAGTGAAGAGCAGTGAGACTTCCAGAAACACCCCCTGCTATTTATTTACGGGCTTCCAGGCAGTTTTGCAGCACCAGAGCTCCCATACGGACGGTGGCAACCTCCACGGGTCCTTCAACCTGTGCTTCCACGGATTTTCACCACGGACCTAACGCCAAGCATTCGCTTGGAAACTTCGCTGCCTGGGAAGCGTGGATCCCAGCCAGATGACTGTCCTTTCCAAAAGCAGCCCTTTTACATTGTTCAAAAATTTCCACTTGGCTTACTGCGCAGAAATGACTTGTTAATGCTGGGCGCTGCATGATCCAGGTCTTTGATATAGATACCTACAACAATAAATCAGGGCTGACCAGTAGAGGTTAGTCTATATATAGAGAGAGATGGTAAAATCATTAGACAGAGAATAAAAATTTACAAGAAGAGAAGTTAGATTACATCCCCAGAATAGTTTTCCGATGGGCTGCCATGCAGATTGGCTGACTGACCCCACTGACAACCATCCAAATCTCACAGAACTGATGGACATGCTCTTTCCTCTCCCAACTATACCATGAGTTAACTGTGTTCAGCTGCCTGAGCATATCAGAGGGCTACCGAAGAATCTTGAAGTTCATTTCACAAAGCTGTAATTTGTTCCCTTTGATGCTTGCAGGGTATCTATTTGTATGCTCCAAATTTTAAGATACACAGTTTTATTCCTAAAACACCTAATTCGTTTTCTGAAAATGATGCCCTCAATTATTCTTTCCAGGGAGAAAAAGCTGCACATTATCCTCAGAGGGGGGTAAAGGTCAAACTTTATCTTTTCTTTTTATGCCAAATCTTCAGATCTGAACATCTGCATTATTAATCTCTTTCACTTTGTCACTCAGACAGTCACACAGACAGCCGCACAGCCACCAAAAAAAGCTGCAGTAAAGCAACATCATTCAGCACTTGAAAGTTGGGTCACTCTTCAGTTTTTGAATTCAGGCTTCGCATGCGGATGCGTTACGAGGCAACCTGTAACTGCAGAACTGCATGTTTGCTACCCCCTCACAGCCTTCAAGTACACCCAGATGATGCCAGTCTGTGGAGAAACGGCCACGCGGCGATGCAGCCCTTGGCTCAGCACTGTCTTTGGCACGCACGGACATAAGGTGTTGCCCATCCTGTGCTGCGAGCTCACCCGAATCCCTTCCCTGCTACCCGCCATGCCTGTACCGAGGCCTTCCCTATGCATCCAGCTCGGTGCGCGCTGCCCCGCTGAGCACTGGGCAGCCCCGGCCGCGCACGAGTCCTCCCTAGAGCTTCCTAATCAGCGAGCACTGGGACTTAACGGGAAAGCAAGCTGTGAAGCACCATGGATTCTCTATTGTTTTTTCCACCCGTAGCCTCAGTTTTGGAAATGGCTGAGCCAGTTTGGCTAAATATGTATTTTTAAATCAGCTGGAAGGAAATGTCTGCCCTAGAAAACATTAAATGCAGTTGGTCTGAGTTTGGAAAATATGACCAAATGAAATCAGGGGCATGTAATGATAACCCCAGGTAGCTTTAACAGCAGCTCATGCTAACTGCTTCTCCTATTTTATCTCGTCTGCTTATTTTATTTAGCCTTTTTCCTTTGAAGGAGGCTGAAAGAATCCAAATGATATTTTAAAACATCTAGAAACTACTTCAATGAGACAGCATTACATAATATATAAGCTGACTAAGGAACAATACACGCTGCAAAGGACATTGAGACTGCACATAAATCTTAGAAAAGGATTCAAGTCAAAACTCCAGATAAAAAGAATCCTCAAATAATAAAATATTTTAAGGTAAACTCTTCATCTGACTCCATCTTCTTAACGGTCAAATAAGCCCCATATCAGTCTCTGAGGTGCATGCCCAAAACAGCCAGTTCATGGTCTCCCCGTCACGTCACTTGCGTGCAGATCACGGTTTCATATTCAATGGGCTGAGATCATGACAGCAAGCTGATGCTCTCAGGGCGCTGGGATTGACTCCTCAGTGTCTTTTCAAGGACTACCACCAAAATATGTCTAATTCTTTAACTGTGAATATCATCTTACACCTGGAACTCACCAACTCTGGAAATATTTGATGGACATTGTTAAAATTGGTCTTTACCGTGAACTTAAATTGCACCTATTCTAATCTCTTGCTCTAAGGACAAGCACAACAAAATGTTGT
>JAUBNY010000429.1:4513895-4536512 GCA_032275445.1 Crypturellus soui | reverse complement strand
ACCGGCAGACATCAGTTTGATACACAACCAATTTTAATTATAAGGAAAACTTTAAGTCACTTCAATAGCTTTAAAAATAAGTAGACCAACAAAGAAATGTCTCTGGAGTTAAGAGAGAAGAGATGTTCAAAATATGTGAAACCAAAGCACAGGAATAATAAGGATCTTGGCAACAGCTAGAGCCTGCAGGTCCTAAATGAAAGGGGAGAGGAAATACATTATTAGAGATGGACTTGGACAAAGTGGAAACAAACACATTTTTGATGCCTCCCAGCTAGACAACGGCACTTCATCTATTTCATCAGGAGCCCTCGCGGACTTGGCAGACCCACCCGGTACCAGCGCCCCGCAGCGCATCCTCGGCTGCTGCAGAGGAAGCGCGAGGACAAGCGCGCGGAGCCCACAAGCACGAACCACGCTGCGCCTCCCCACCTGGCATTTTGCGTGCAAGGGACAGCTATTCGACCTTGCTTTCCTCTGAAAGGCAAAAACGCAAAGGAAGAAATGCCTGGCTTGATAAAAAGCGCAAAAAGCCTATCCTCCTCCTCTTTCCTCCACAGGAAGGGCACAAGAAGCCAAAAACAAGGTCACACAGTTGGTTCAGTGAGTTGCCATGTTTATATAGTGAGGATCCTAATGCAGAACAACACCAGAACTGGGTTCCCTGTTCCATTTTCCAGCTTTCTGCAGTAAGACTCTCCTCTTCTTAGCAACCTTAAGATGGACAGGAGGGACACCCACACCTATGGCTCTACCTTGGCTTGCTGTAAGACAGCACAACTCCATCCACCCCAAAGTAAACCAATGATCCAGCTTGGAAAAAGAGCCAGGCACCCTACAGGGGCCTGTGGGACACGCAGAAAGCGCTGCCGCTCAGTGGAGCGGCCGAGGCTCGAGGTGCAGGGTGACTCCGGCAAGCGGGCACGTGCCACTGCTCGGGGCCGGCTGAGGCACCGATGAGCGGCCGGCCTCTGGACACGTCCTCCTGCAGCCACAGCTCCCTGCGGGTATACGCACGCATTTGACAATGCTCTTTCTTATCCCATTCCCTCCTGGTGGCTTGTTTTGGCCTCCGCTCAAGCCTCCCCACGGTTTCAGCTACAACCTGCACTCTGTGACGGTGCAGCGAGAGCGGGAGGGCGGCTGCTGGTGCAGCTGTAGGGCTGCAGGGCCGAGAGCAGCAGAAAATCCTCCAGCGAGAGAGACGCCGGAGCCGGTGAGAGCAGACCGGCCTCCTCCGTACCGCCGCAGGACCCGGGAGGTGCATACGTGACGTTTCGACAGCCTGAGGTGCTGCGGTTTCCAGGCTGTGGTCACGAACACGTGCAGAAGCAGCCAGACGCACGTACTCTGCCCCATTTCCACTTTGCACAGCGCTGCGGAGCGCGGCTTCGGGGTGCCTGCTGAATATCGGCTGCGCACGCTGGTGCGTTTCCTTTGCCTCCGCAAAGCCCTTAACACAAACCGTGGCCCGTGGTGGTTTGAAGGGCTGGGGCTGCTTTATTGCTCTTGCAGATGATGCCCGTAAAGTGAGATGCATTATTGTAATAAAGGAAACAACAGTTAGCAAGATAGCTAGAACTTTATTTTCCACTATATACCACCCGAGCCATTAGCAAATATTAGGGAATTCATCTTCCTCAAACCTTCGCAAATGTGTGTAGGGGAGGAATATTAAGCCTCTGTTAGTTTACGCAGCTAAGGCAGAAAATTTTAAATCTATCACCTTGACGGGGAGAAGAGGTTATCAGTATCTGCAGCAAAACCAGGATGCAGACATGGCTCGCTCTTCACTCACCCAGACAAACCTCCTTCCCTGTTACGAGTGACAGGGCAGCACCGCAGAGCGGGAGAGATTCCCCCCTGGGGCGATCCCCTGGCTGGGGAAGCCGCAGGGCCTTGCTTAAATAACTCCTTGAAGGCACCTTCAACGCCGCTGATGAACAGTGCCCCATGACATAAACAGCCACCAAAGCAGGTTCATTAATAAACCGACTCCCAAAAGAAACAGGGCAAACGGAAAGCCGGGGCTCCGGCGCGGCTCACTGAAACACGTGGCCGGGGTGAGAGGGAGGCGAGCTCGGCCGCCTGGGTGCGTTTCAGAGGGCAGCCCGCTACGCCGAGGTGAAAATGAAGTGCTCTTAGAAAAACACTCCCCTCGCCCAGCACCAGCGTGGAGCTTAATAAATCCAGATGTGCGATATTTCAGCTCTCAGGACTGTGCCTTGTTAAAAAAAAAAAAAAAAAAAGGAAAAGGAAAAATGTGAGGAGGAAAGCACACTTTATATGCATTAAGAGCTCCCAGGACCAAACAGCATACCTGAGAGAGCTGAAGGAAGGGGAAAAAAATTTAGTGTGCAGGCGTTTCAAATCATACAGAGCAAATATTCAAGGGCAGTGAAATGTTATGAAGTAGTTTAGTGGGAACCGTTTAACAGGCACAAAGACGCTTTTAAACACAGCATTATTGGGAAATTCAAATGCCAAAAACCGCTAGTGCTGGCTTAAAAATAAATACAATTGGAAGAGTAAAACTGGAGCTCTTGCATGTGCTGCTTTCTCTCTACAGCTTTTAGTGTACGCTCTGTCTAGTG
Source organism: Crypturellus soui (assembly GCA_032275445.1). NCBI lineage: Eukaryota > Metazoa > Chordata > Aves > Tinamiformes > Tinamidae > Crypturellus > Crypturellus soui. The sequence continues at coordinate 4,533,918 of JAUBNY010000429.1, read as the reverse complement.
ATGGTGTCAAACTTATCTCTTTAAACAAAAAAATAAAAGAAATTACACTTCGCGTGCACCAAGGTTCTCAAGAAAGAAACGTTAATTCCAAGAGCTGGGGCAGCATCAAACATTCTGGGGCTTTCACCAAGCAGCTCCTCTCCGGTTCCTAACCGGATCCCCAGCCATATCTTGGCCATTCAGTCCCAGATACCCAGTAGCACCTTTCATAGATTCACAGGGTGAAGATCTATTGCAGCCTTCTGCTTTTCTGTAATCTTTTGTGGAAAAAAGAAAATGACGAAGAAGAATGCCTAAGAAAAGCATATGCAGGCTGCCAGCGAAAGGAAAGACATGCTGGAAATAACTCAGCCCTTGAAAAAAAGAATCAGCATTGACAGTCGGAGTTGATAAAAATATGAAGTACTACAAAACTCATTAAAGAGGAGGGCAACAGTATCAGGACAAGCCAGTGTTTCCTTTATTACTGTGCAACTCCTCCTTGCTGTACATTAATTTGCAGAAGCGCCTGCCCGGTCTGGTGGCCGGGGCACAGGAGCCGAGCGCGCCAGGACGTCGGGCGGCGGGACGAGCAGGTTCAGGAGAGGGGGCTCGTCAGCCCCACCGCTTCGCAGAAGGAAGTTAATCCTGATCAAGAGCATGCTTGGAATTTAATAGAGGTGAATGCTCTTGCAAACCATCCTGATTTCAAACTTAGTACACAATGCTTTGATTTGAAATGTGGGGGTTTGATGGAATAGAAATTCCCATGGGATAGAAATCTATGAGTTGAGTCTCTTCTCTGTATGACATCCTCTTAAAGAAGGAAAACAAGAGGAGTGAGAACATCTATTACTCTTAAGAGAAAGTTTAACAAAATTGTCAAAAGACAGTGATGAATGACCTGAACTCAGCCACTGATAGAGCAGAATAGTCTTAAACAGATGGAGGCCACAAGAAACAGGTTTCAGACGAGAGAAAATTCATACAGATCAAAGATGGGGACGGGGCTTTTTCATTTGCCAACTCATCTGCTTTTTGCTTTTAAAACATTTAGAATAACGTACCAGATTAAGCTCTCCATCATTACAGTGAAAAATGAGGAGTAATGGAGACTACCAGTGGGCAAAACAGCCTAAATGGAAAATCTGTTTCTTCTCCTTTTTTGGGGGGTATAACTAGACCTAATCAGAAGCTTACTAACAGCTTACTTCCAAAGCCCAAAGGATGCCAGCAGAGCTGGAAAACATGCAGCCCAGGCAAAAAAAGCCCTCTTGCTCTATGGCAGAAAGTACTTATCTCTGCAAAGCTTTTGTTTAACAGTCCCAGCTGAAAACACAGGTGGATAACAAGCATTTACAAATAATTTAACCTAAAATTCACGGTGCGCTTTGTTAGCCTTTGCTGGAAGGAACATTTGGCACCCAAACCTGATCGCAATGACAGGTGCTCTCAGCTATGGGCATTCCCAGTAACACCGAAAGGAGGCCAGCAACGTTTTCCGTGATTAGCTTTTAAATGCGTTTTGTCAGTATATTTTTCAGATGCTTCTCTCTCTCTCTTTCTATCAAAATTTTTTTTACCAAGCTCAAGGAAATCATTTTAGTTAAAAACATGAAAGAAGAATACCCACGAAAACCCTAAAGAAAGAGGGAGAGAACAATGTGACCTGAAAGATCATGTGTTGACCAGATTTTCACTGTAAGGCTAATCAGCGAGGAAAGCACTGAATGGCAAAATTCACTCATCATAAACTTCAGAGATTTCAAGAAAGTAATTGACAGACTCCATCACTATTCACTCTGGAACATCTTGAAGCGTGAGGCTTGCCAACAAAAATAATTACATCATCAAGGCTTTATTCCGAGCTGCAGCTTGAATACTTAAAGCAAATGCAGACTTAAGTACATGGTGCAACAGAAAGGCTGGTGTCAGATCAGCAGGAATTCTCTCACTTCTGTAGCTGGGCACTGCAGTCGACTTTGCTGGGAAAACAAACGTGAAAGGCAGCAATAAGTGGCTGAGCAACAGGGCCCTGGAAAATACAGATATTGCTTATGCCACAAGCCTTCCAAGTGTTCCTTAGCCAAAACGCCACGTCTGATAAAGGGCAGCAATTTGATCTAGCGCTGAAGAAAGGTGGGGTGAGCAGGCTGCTAGGAAGGAAAAAATGTAATTAGAGCACAACCTCCATCTTACAAGAAGTGATGCCGCTTACACAGTAATTGGCCATAATTCACAGCCAATTGGTATAATGTCACAAACTGAAGAGATGGCAGTTCTGCTCGGCATCTTAAATAAGATTCATCCATTAAAAATTACCTGCAGCTCAAACTCTGAACTATGAGTCTCCAACTCGAAACATTATTCCTATCTTGATATACAAACAGAAAGGCTGTGAATCCATCAAAGGTACATAGAGACAAGTGCTGGTAGAAGCAAGCGAATCAGAAAATCCCGGGTATTTCATTAAATTAATTGAGAAGAACAGCAGAGATGTACTCCAAAGAAGGCTCTTATCTGTACAGATACCACCTGAAAACGGCACTGGAAATATCTGTGTAGCGTGTTCAGGGTGGAACTAAAAAAAAAACAAACCCTGGAGAACAGGAAAGGACACAGGAAGTTTTACAAAGCACAGATGCTTCTCTTGGGGTGGTTTTTCCTTATCTTCTGCTGTAAGTGCTGGCCTGGGGAATACAGACCACAAAAGCAGCAGTTCTACTGGTGCAACTGCATCTACCCTCTGGGCAGGGGTGGTAGCCACGCACGTACCCCCACTGCCAGCATGAACCTGGCTTCAGCCCCTAGGCTGAAGGATCCTTCCCTCCCAAACCTGGGGCTACCCCTGTTCTCTCACACGTGCGGAAAAACTGCTCAGTCTGCAGCGCTTGCAAGCTGTTATATTTACAGCAAAACTGCCCACAAGCAAGTACGCAGGGGAATAGCAATAAATCTGTCCCCTTGTATAAAACTCTCATCTTCACTGAGCTAAATGTTTTATAGCCCTGTGCTGGAAAACTTGAGGATATTTAAAGAGTCATTGCTTAAGAGACGTGGATCTTACCGCTAGAAATGAGATATTATGTCAAAGAATTCCCTCTCTCCATTCTTACAATGTTAATGTTTCTATAAATGTTTTAACAGACATACTATCTGTCATTATTGTAGATTTATAAATTATAAAGGCCAATTTTTAGAAAAGGAATGGATAAAGCGTTTAACAAAATGTTAATCCCCCCCAAATCACAAGTGCAACCTTATTTAAACTAACCTGTATCTTATAATATACTAGATCTACTAGCAAACCATTAACATTTAAATGACCAGTGTGAGCATGACCTGGATTAGAATTAAACCTCACAATACAGTAATACATGCCTGACAAAACTGCATGTATTTTAACACATGCACTAAATCAAGACCTTAAAATCTCAAAAGCACAAAAGCACATGCAGGAAAATGATCTTACTTATCATTATAATATAGAGATAAATGAAAACTTTTGGTTTGGTAACTCACATAAATCACAACCGATCTCACACATGACACAATCAGAAAATGTTTTGTTTTTTCTTTTGCACAACTTAATTGTACTCCAAACCACACTAAAGGAAAGCAAAGGTCAAAATGTCAAGCACTCTAAAATTAGAAAACACCAGAATTAAATTTACTACCTTAATTTTATTCCCTTGCTCATGTGCACTGCCGCACATGGTTCACTTACATGACCGCAGTTTTTTTTTCACAAAACTGACAAGAGACCCACAAAAAACTAATGAAAAGTTAGAAAGAAAGAAGAAATGCAAAAGACTGGCACGATTAGTCCATGATTGTAGACAAAAAACGGATCAAAGAAAGAAAGCAAAACCCAAGCGCCACCTAAATTCCCTTGTCCTTGGCCTCTAAAATTTATATGCTAGGTTTTCCAGTGCATGCTTGGTTACTGTTTCTCTGGCTGAACTTGTATAGGGCAGTGACTTCTCTTGGGAGAAAAGGAACAGGTAGCATTAAGGGGAACAGGGAAACGATGGACAAATTCGCTTTTCCAAATACTGCTCCACCGTGCCCAAGTTTTCTTCCCCTTAAGTAGGACAGCTGAAGTAAAAGCCCAAAAGGAAGTATCTGAAACTAGATCTCACCCTTCATTCGCTTGGCTTTAAAATGGTAACTCCTCATTAGAGGAACATCTCATTAAATAACCCATCTGGGTCAACATACAGGCTCCTCGCTTTAACAGGCAGCACAAAACCCCTGACAACTCAGGGACTGTTGATGTCCAAGAGCTTTTTTGCTGCACTGAGCAAAATCTGCCTGGCGTCTCTAAGGACTCTGACAGCAAGAAGGTTAGAAACCTTCAGTTTGCTCTCTGTATCATTAAATCTCCAATGGCAAGTCCAGCCTTTCATTATCACAGTGGTTAATGCTTTCTGGCTACTATAAATTCTGTTGCTCGAATCTCTCATTCCAGCTACACTGCTAAAATCCTCCAAAACAGGTTTCTGACATCTCTTAATTGCAGGTAAAAAAAAATGTTTGCATTAGGGTGCACTTATTTAACAGTAGCTTTGCAGAGCACAGCAAGTTCATGTTTTGAGGGCCAGGTTCACGAATAGTATAGCACAATGGGCATTAAGACACTCAGGTCACTTTTTTTTTTAACCACCTAAAAAATTGTGTGTGGGTCCATCCATTCCCAAAATCTAATGCCATTCATCTGAGGTCAGAAACACAAAATTACTGAATTGAGACTTGCATTTAAATCCTCAGCACCAATTCTTTGACTGTTTAATGGTCCTCTCTGATCTTCCTAGAGCATCAGTAGGGTAAATGTCACCCCAGAGCATCCACAGATCAGCAAATCAAGAAAATAGCGCAAGAATAGCTAACAGCACAACAGTTCCTTATGGATGCTACTGGAGCGTGCACATAGTAAACTAACAGCCTAGGTGTGAGAAACACTGTTGATTTAAGGCATGGAAGAAAAAGAGTGTGCACAATTTCTGGGTGATACGACAGCAGGTTGCTGCTACAACGCAGGCGTGCTTGAAATGGGATATCAAAAAACCCAAACCTGCCACCAGAAGCTTTGAAAGTAGGAACAAAACAACACTTACCAGAGCACACATGGAAGCGTGATTTAAATTTTTGCTTGCGATTCAAAAGGATGTTAATAAAGCCATACATTAAAGCATTAAAAAAAAAAATGCTTTAAATCTCAGCAAGTGCGCATTTGAAAACTCCAGGAAAAGAAAGACAAGATGAAACAAGGGTCACTGTGCAGCTCCTCGGAGAGGGAGAATGGTTTCTAATTCACTGGGAGGGGAGCAAGAAAGAACAGGAACAGCAACAGCTCAGCCTTGGAGAGAAGGGTGCCCGTCTCTGGGCTTCCTGCCCCACAGGTGGGGGCAAAGAGGCAAGAGCAGAGGTTAATTAGAGGGCTCTTCCCTCCCTCTGGACAGAGGGACTCTGCCAGCAGATACGCACGATGTGCTCCTATAATTGTACACATCCCCAACCCCTCTTCTTCACGCAACCCTATCCCAAATGCATGCGGCATCACACCTGGGATGCACTTCGTTAACATCCAAAGCAAGAGCAAAATACTGCCAGGGAAGCCAAATCCAGAGAGTTAGGGGATATTTTCTCCTCCACTCACTGGAGACTAAGGAGGCCATTCATTAGTTCTAGTCTTTGCCCATTGGCTTTGTAATCTGCCAAAGCAAAATATTGCTGAGGACTTACATTAGCAGGGGTGTCTTAATGAGGGCAAGCGTAAGGTGCCTGCCTCCAGAAAAAATAAATCAGCTGAATTCAGACAAGGCGAACCTGACGACGAGATGCAGCCACTAGATCCCTTCTGGAGCACAAACTCGCTGCTGGCTTCGCACTTGAGACTCCCTGTTTTCAAAGGAGCCGCTGCAGGAGGCCACATCCCAGAGGGATTTAGCATGCCCCTCAAGCGAAGGTCAGGGCAAGACCAAGTGTGCTACAAGACGTATCACTGTCCCAAATACTCGGAGCAGGTGCTTCAGCACAAACAATTCAGCATAAGAAAAGCAGACAGCGCAGGAAGGGACTGGCCAACAGCTGTGCGGCGTCTGGAGGCTCCTGGTCCTGAATCAGTCCAAGTCCTACGTGTCACACACATTCCCGTTCTTTTGCATCCTTGGTCCCTTGTCTCTTTTTTAAATGGACATCAGCAATTTAAACTGTAGGCATATACCTGTTTTCCATGCAAGCGCAAGGCGAAGTCGCTGCTCATTCAATAAGGAACGGCCTTCATAATCAGAGACTATCAGGAGACAGATACTCTACTCTCAACTAGAGAAAAAAAAACACAAATTGCCAAAACTACCTCTGGGAAAAAGCACACAGGCCTCAACGCTGCAAATGCACGACTGGGTGCATATGTATACATTAATTGCACTGTTTTCACATGCACTGATGTTCACGGAGCTCCTTTGTGTTCAAGTTGTTTGGAGAAGCAAAAGGCAAATGAGGCAACAGTGTCGCAAAATGCAAACATTTATTATTGATCAAAGGTAACATATCAACAGAGTTTTATATAAAAGAAGGGGAAAAAAGACAACATCAGGGAAGAGAATGCAAATGTTTGGCATCTCTTCAGAAGGTTTTAAACACTTCTCTGTTTATTAGCCCTCAAAATGGGGCACCTTGCCTTGTTTGGCAGCTTCAAACTGCATAAAGATGCCGAGGGAGATCTGAAGGAGAAATTATGATTCTATTTCACCTCCTAAGATTTGATTTCCACCACTTGAATTTAAAGAATTCCCATAGAAGGCACCAAATTGGGAAGATGCCGACAAGGTAACGAAGGGGAGAGAGAGACGGCTGCCCTGAAACGTTCTATTGTGCTCGGCAACAGATTTTTCTCATTTGTTTAGTCTGAAATTCCTCCTTCAATGACTCTGGATTTGTTACCTTTTCGGAAGGCACCACGAACATCTGGACTCCATATGGCTCACACCTACTCTGAGCCAAATGAAGCTATATTCTGTTTTCTAAGCCCTCTACTTCTAGCACTGCCCGTGTCTCGGTTTTATATGTCTCTACAACCGACTAAAATGTAACCTTAGAATCACTTAACAAATTCTGTGGCAGTGCATTAACTGTGGCTGGATTAGCCGGTACTTTTCTCTTCTTGACTTTCTTTTTTTTTTAGATTAGGATATTGTGAGGAAAAAAAAAGAAGAAAAAAAAACCACAGAAATATATGCTAAGAAAACAGTTCAGCAGTAAATTCACCTGTGCCAAAAGGAAGTTCACCACAGCCAGGAAAAAAAGTGAGAAATAAGTAATTCTGATGATCCACATGCACAGAATTACACCCCTAGGTAGAGAAGTAAACTTTGTCTTTGGTCTCTTAATTTCCCAGCAAAAGTTAGGGTTGTTAACATCCAGAAACAGCTGTATTGAGTTTCCTCTCGGGAGAATGTGATCTCTTACCTCCACTATCATTGGGCCTGCTGCTACCAGGGAGGCAAACAGAGATTTCTGCCAGCCTGCCTACAGAAAGGTCTGTGCCATCTTGAATCTTGAATCTTGTTACTCTCTCTCTCTTCAGGAGGGGAGCCGAGACCCAGAAACATTCCAATAAATTATCTGGATAACGCTCCACATACAAATGGGATCTGAAATGTTGTCTCTATTCTACAATAATTTACAAGCTACAGTCTGTATCATTTTTTCCTGCTGTGCACCAGGATGATTTGGAGGTATTAATCTTCCAAGGAAGACACTGATATTCTTTATACTCAAGCCCTGGGTCCTGATATCAATTATATCACATCTGTTGGTGTTATGGATACCATACTTTTTCCTGACTCATCATTTTCTGCTTTGTCATCTGTAAGGTCAATGTTATATTCTGGCACCAGGCTAAAAGGGAAAAGAGTGGGAGTCATTCCTAGGAACTGATCAAGGGTCCACAGATGAGGCACTTGTATAACCTTCCATCTCCAATCTTCTCTCACAGCTCATCTGCTCAGAAGATACTAGGCTTTCCAGGGGAAGGAGCTGTTTCTTTCTCAGTACAAGAAGAAGGCATCTACCACCATGCAGGCACAAACGGAGCTTTTGGATCACATTATTATAAAGGCAGTGACAGTCACGGTAACACCTTGGTTCAGCCGGTAAATGAGCCATTTGCAGTGTTATTCCATAGCTATGAGTCAAAACTGTAACAGTTTACCCCCAGCATCGCAGTTATTGATGATTCAGGTAAAACGCAGATCTAGCCCAACTGTGCTAGTGATGCAAATATCCCATGGCAGGTTTTCCCCTGTGCTAATAATACAGATCTGCTGCTAAAGACAGATCTGAATACTGCAGTCATCTTTGTAGGAATTGACCCAAGTAAGAAAGGCAAGACCCTTTCTCTCCCTTTCAGGCCAAGCACTTCCAATGCTAGTAACTCCCTGCAGTAACAGTCACAGGGCTTAAAGAGGTGTTAGCACAAAGGACTACACGGTTACACGCAGTTCTTTGCCCATATCCACAGCTGCTGTATTGCCCAGCACGGTATGAACGCTTACAGGCTACTGCGCATTCACAGACCTCCACGGCTCGTGTGGAGGGACGGTCACCAGGAAGATCACTTCAGCTTCCACAATGTCACCGGGCCGTCCGCTGCTTCCCCTCGTTGTCTTCAGCACCCACAACGCCGCTCACTCCACGCTCAGGGTTCGGACCTGTAAGGTACCGATCCTTACGGCACCTCCCTGAACGCGGTGACGCTATCCCCACCTCGTGAGTTTTGCTGGGTGAGCGCTGCAACGCTGAAACGAGACACCCTCCTTCGCCACGCTCCACACGAGCGTAACGCAGACTTCTGCTTCGCCACGCACACCTCCCTGTCCTTCAAACGCACAAAGCCAAACAAAGCGCTCCACACACACAAGCATCCCCTGGAGACAGGGCCGCACGTGGCAGATGCTACTACCCTGCTTAATGCATCATTTAGAGCCTTCTGGGGACTGACTGCAGCACGGTGATGAGTAATTTCACTGGAATATTGTCTACAAAAAGTGCTCTGGATTAGGACGCTTCAAGAGCTACCAGCTGGGTCAGAAGCAAGAATATCATGCTAAACGCGAAGTCAGCATATGTCCTGCAAAAAGACAGCAAGCAGAAAAGGGCTCAACAATGCCAGAAACATTTATTTCTTTTACTGCTGAGCTTCCTTGTGTGCAGTCCATGTATAAAAAGTACAGCAGGTCTGTCGGTCTGAAACCAGAGTAAAGCAGGTGAAGTCACGGGTTTGTACGCCTTACAGACATGAAAACAGACAGCAACTGCTCTGCTGGCTGGTCCCTAAACAAATTTGGAATACAAACACATTAGCAACTGTAGAAAAAGTCTCCTCTACCTTCTCACTACCCCATGGCAATGCAAACACACAATCGGAAGATGAGATGAGACAATCTTACTCATCTCTAACAAAGAGTTTCAGGTCACCAGGGACTGCAAGTGCTGAAGTGCTTCTTTCTTGATTTACACAGCTGCAAATTCTGGACGCATATGAATCCTCACAGAAAGGCGGGTTCATGAATTATGAACGAATATTATGTGCCAAAACACATCAATCATTATCAGTCACAAACAACGCACGCACCATCAATTCATAATGTTGACATTTGCACAAAACTTATAAAAACAATCAATAGAATTGTACGGATGACTGGAAAAGGAGTTGTCATTTTTTATATAATTTAATACTAGCCTTTTCACTGACTACCAAATGCTGAAAGACCTTCGTAATAAAATTGACAGAGTCAGTGCTCCTGTCAAAAGTCAGATCAACAACATTTGCCCACATCTGCTGTCTCGCTGTTTGCCCTATATACCAAACAGATGAATTTATCCATTAGCTCCTTTCCTTAACAAGGCTGATGAAAAAAGGCCAATAGCTGCTTGCAAAACATGTGAAAACCTAAAGACTCCTGAAGAACATAAAAGGAAAAAGCTGTGATCTCTGAAGTTCTTAGATAAGGAAAAAAAATGTTTTAAAATGATACGCAATATTAAAAACGAAGCCAAACAGAAGTTGCAAGTTAGCACTCCCAAAGCAGTAGAATTAACAATATTTTAACAAGGTATTTTAGAGAGGAGTTTGCTTACTGACATTCTCTTTTATACTACCGTTATCAGCCATTCAATGCTATTTGGATATCCTGTTTCCTTAACATTAGGACTACTAATTGTTGCATTAGGACAAGTTTCAGAATTGAGTATCTATTCAAAGAACACAGATACAGGAGCAGGCATACGCATTACAGGTCTTCCAGGATTCTTGTTTCTAAGGCACGAACAGGTACTTCTTGGAAGCAGGTTTTGGGCAGAGTGCATTAAAGGAAGGGGAAGCTACTGCGGTTTTCCTTGCCAGTTGCCGTGCAAGGAGGACTTCCTTACGTTAGAAATTAAAGCAAGCACATGCCCCCCCCGGATACGTGACCAGCCGTGTCCGGAGACGCCAGATGAATACAGCCCTTGTTCTAAAGGCCACGATGATAACAGTTTTGCTCAGAGGCGTTGAAAAGAAAACACTTGTGTAGAACAGCTTTGCTCTGATCCTGGGAGCTATTGCCCCAACATGTCCTGCCCCGCGTCTCGCTGTGGGACACACAAGCTGAGAACCGGAGCGCTGCGGTAGGAGCATATGACCAGGCCTTTCGCCTGCAACCTTCCCTCAACCTTGCAAAAATCAAACATTTCCCTTAAACACAGTGCTGCTACTGTTGCTGGGGGTAAGCACATGCCTACATGTGAGCGCTTTGCTGTTGGCGTCTGCATTGCTGCTTGCTTTTATCTGACCCCATGTCTGAGTCAGCCCCAAAACCACGGCGCACTTAAAAGTGCAACTTAAAAGATGTGACATGCACAAAAACAGGCATGTGAGAAAAGGCGTAACTACTTATTCCGTCCTTTCAGGATGCTGCGCGAGCCCTACGGATGCTCACTGTGAATGCCGAGGCCGCCTCTCTTCTGCTGCATGAAGAAAAAAGACCCTTCAATTTCTTATCTGGAAGGGCAGGAAAGTTTTGCTGACTGTTAGAACAGTTAAACCAAAACCACAGCCCGGAGCGGGGAGCAGGAGGAGGGCTGCAGAGCGCCGCGAGGCGACGAGAGCCTCGGCGTGCCCACCCGGGCGGCCACCGCAAAGGACCTGTGTATTGCGAGATCAATACACCAGCATTGATTTTTCTCTCACTTATCAGTGTTAAACTGGGAATAATTCCATCACAGCTGATGTAAACACTGGTATAAAACTGGTTAAAGTTGGAAAGCACTAGGTAGACTGCGTTACTGCCTTGAAATGCAGGTTTGAGAAGGACAGTCTTTGTTTAACTATGTCCCCATCAATAAAATTTTCATGAGCACCTTTATTTGTTTTGGTCCGGCTCCTCAGGTTCAGGACATAATAACAATAATTTAAAAAATTGATTTCAAGTCAAGGGCTTACTGAAATCTCCAAGATCCTTCTTGCACCAGCTGTAGTGTGCTACAAATACTTTTTCTCCAGAACATCCAACCGACAGAACATCACCAATTCTAACACATCCAGCCCTGTGAGTAATTCGGAGCCACCAACACGTTCTGCTCCACCCTCGCCTTCCTCCCCTCGCAGGAGTGCAAGGGCTTCTCCTGCCTTCTGTGGGGACATTTAAAGAGATTCTTTCTGCACAGGAAGAATTCCTCCCTTCAGGGACAGCCCGGCCCACACTAAATCTCACACACCATGAGCTCACATTTCTCTGCAACCGAGAGGACAGCCCAAGCTCTTGACCACCCCTGAAATAAAATCTGTGACTCAGATCTTGTGTGTGACTCACAGCTCCCTATGCAGGGGCCCTGCTCGTGCCTGCCCACCCGCTCAGCCCGAGCTCTGTCTTCACCCAAACTTCTCATCCCACGAGGTGCTCTAAAACACAGGGTGGCTCCCGGGAAAGGCTCCCGAGGGCCCACGGCGAGGCACAAGGAGGGACATGGAGCACACCAACGGGGCACTGCAGAAACAGGTTTCATCTCAAATTACCCAAATTGGAGAGAGGTCCAGACAAGATAGATTTGTCTAACCCTGGAAGATTTGTCCTTCAAAGGATTTGAAAGTTAATTTTTTTCCAAGATTATGAACATTATTTTTTTTTTCACTTGTATGATTGAAGCAAACCTGCCCAATGCCAGTCCTGAAGAAGATGCAAAGCAAAGCTTGAGCTCCCTATTTGGGTCAAGTTTGTCTCGGTTTAAACAAAGTACATAAAAGCTTCACAATGCTATCAAAGGCAGATAGGAAGCTTAGCAAAATCTTAAGATTCTCACACCAATGATTATCTCACAGTAAGTCGACATCTGCGGGATCACTCCTGGGCCTATTAATTTAGCACGTCTTCCAATTAAAGAAAGATTAAACGTACTTCAGATCACGGCTCCTCCTTCCTCTGTCAGCCTCAGATTTCTGCACTTTTCCTGCACCACTTGGGAGGGCAGGCTGAAAAACACATCCAGGCTCCTACCCCACGTACAGGCAAAATCCCCAGCTATCAGCTCTGACCTATCCCTAGGGTTTCCTGGAAAAACACCTCTTGTTCTGAGGAACAGATATGTCATCCCTAACCATCATTCTTCAAAACTCCCTTCTTGTGGGGAGCTGCTATTCCTATTAGCTCCGCACTAGGATGGCTGAAAGAAAGTCATCATTTTCCAGGCACTCCCACAGCTGGGAAGAGGCAGCTGGCTCCAGAGCTGGATTCAGACCTGAAGTCCTCAGTTCTTGCTGTGGAGCCAGGGAGGAGCCCCAGGGAAACCAGACTTCTACTCATAAAGCTTTGTTTCAAAGCTGAGGTTAAAGGGGATGAATATCCACATTTGTGTCCAAGATCACATGGGGAATCCCGGATGAGTCTCCACATCTACTAAAGCTGCAGCCTGTGCCCCTATTCACGGGGACATGCCTGTCAGCTCTGCTCATCCAAGATCCTCCTCTGAAACTGCCCAGGGACCCCCCTGAGCAGCAGCTCAGCCTCCACCTAGGTGCTTCAGGCACCAAGTTCCCATTTTCTTTTTTCTTCTTTTTTTTTTTTTCCCCCCTTTTGGGTGGGGTGCAATAAGGCAGAGTCACGTCCGCCTCTCGCCCTGGCAGAAATCCCCTGCCTGCTCCCCTCGCGTGGCTGGGCGTGCTGCACAGGATGGCAATGGACAGCACGTCGTCCCTTGGAGAGCGCTGCAGGACAGCCCAGGCCACCCACGGCCAGTGCGGGCAGCGTCTCAGCGGGGTCTACAGAAACTCCCGCTTGTGGAAGCTTGATGCGAAGAAGCAAACCTTTCTGATTGATAGACACACTGGGGAAAAAGAAAATTTCATCTCTCACACAAACTGTAAATATCCAAGATTTCTCTCATTGCCAGCGTGATCTCTTTTATAAGGTGTGCATAATGACAGAACTGCTGCACTGTTCACTGTCAACCTGCCCGTAGCATGAAGATGAAAGATAAGCAGGCTGCACAAAAATGGCCATATCAGACCTACCTCCAGCTCCAGCACACAGCACCCACCCTGCTATTTGGGGTGCAATTTCTTTTTTTTTAATCTCATCTTGCTGTCCATTGCAGTGACTCCAGCCAGTGCCAGGATGTACTTACCTGGCACGCTTACGGTGCACTTTAAGGGGAATTTGAAGAACATCACAGGAGGCTCATTTACTTTTCTTCTAAGTAAATCTTGCTTTTTGCTTTAAATTTTGCTTTTTGCTTTAATTTTTCCCTTAAATTTTGTATTCTGCTTGCCATGCGTGGGGGTCTGCAGCACAGCCCGGCTCCTCTCCCTCTTGCACCATGCACACACCAGTCTCAGCCGCTGCAGATGGTATCTGCCCAGCTGCGTCCGTGCAGCTTTTCGGCAGGACACCGCTCCCCATTTATCAACTGTATTTCCCAGTCGGGAAACACAAAGGGCTGGGGAGGAACGGGCAGGGAAGAGGTTGGGAAAGCTCCTAATTAAAATCACGGAGATGCAGCCCAGTTGCTGGGAAGCAGCTGTGTCCCCCGGTCAGGTGCTCATCACGTCGCGGTGCCATTATCTTTAAGGATAGCGAACAACACCGAGAAGTCTCAGAGCTCTGAGGTGTCTCCAAAACCTCAGACCTACCCAAAGACTTATTTTTTGGGGAGCTCAAAATGAGCAATATTCAAAGCATCCATTTTTTTCACCTTGTTCTGGGTTTCAGGTCCACAAAGCAATGAAATATCCCATTCTTCCTCCCATCCACCACTTTCCTCCCCTTCACAGCTAAATTTAAGCTGTTTGATACAGCCATTTCACTCCGTTTCTGTCTGCAGAAAAACCTAGTGTGACACAGCTCCCAGGCAATGCAGATCCTAAGCCATAGTAATAACAAAGGTGGATTGTGAATCATTTCTGTCTCGCTTTGGAGCAAGATGATATTTCTCTTATTTTTTTTCCCCCTTCTCCAACTACCACTGCAAAAACAGCTTCCCGCATAACTCAGGCTCTGGTGCCAGCAGGACCGCTCCTCTCACACACACAGTAATGTTGTCACCTCGCAGGTGACACTGTGAGGGAAAAGTTCCTTCGCAGCAGGTTAAAATGCGTCTTCCTGAGCAGCCTCACGGCAAAACCGAAGGACAGGCCTTGGCACGCATGGGAAAAGGGCACTGCTTGTCTGCAGAGCGCTCCTAAACGCGGCATTGCAACCACAGGCTGAAGCATGTCCCTGCTTGTGCAGGAGCAGCATGCAGAATCACCCCGTGGAAGAGCTGCTGAAGGTGCCTGCAGGGAGCAGCAGCAGAAGGGGCAGAGGAGGCCACCGCGCCGCCACCGTCCCCTTCACCCTCGTCCTCCTGCCTAAGGCAGCTCTATCCCCAGCGCAGCCCAAAGAGATGCCCTCTTTGCCATCAAGAAACGAGTTTTCACCTTACAACGAAACGGTAAAATCCTGTGTAAATTAAATGCATACACATCCCTCAACCTCCACGCGGTTCTCACCGC
This sequence comes from Crypturellus soui, assembly GCA_032275445.1. NCBI lineage: Eukaryota > Metazoa > Chordata > Aves > Tinamiformes > Tinamidae > Crypturellus > Crypturellus soui. The sequence continues at coordinate 4,518,911 of JAUBNY010000429.1, read as the reverse complement.
CCCAAGAAGCTGGAGCAAAGCACAGCCTGTGTGTGTGCCAAGAGCTCGGCTCCTCTCCCTATTTTGTCGGGGCATGTGCTGCGCACTGCCTCTTTCGAATGGCCCTGTGGAAGGGAGGCCCTTAGCTGAGCACGTCCCCCGTGGAGATCGGCATCTCTCACGGCGCTGCCTTTCCGTTTCCTCGAGGGCTGCATGCTCAGGGCACGGCGGCCACGGACGAGGCCCCCAGCGCATCACGAAGATGGCCATGAAGACCAGGGACAAGCCTGAAATGACAGCTCGGAGCAGCGAGCTGCACTCAGAGGCTGGAGGGGAAGCTGGGGAGCGTTGGGAAAGCAGAGGAACAAGAAAGTGAAGGAAAGTGAGAGGAAGGGCACGCGAGGACAAGGAAGCCAGGAGGGATGCTCAAGAAAGGAAGAAAGACAGAGAAAATCCCAGAGGCAGTTGGGAAGGGGATGCTTCCTGCAGCCAGGGATGCCCATCGAGATGCTCCCGTGTGTGCCTCAAGTGCCGAAGTGCCGCAGGCTGATTTAAATGGGACCTGGGAGTGCGAGACATCGCTGGGGTCGGCACTTGTAATAGTCACCACTCCATCCCACTCTGAATTGAGAAGAGAGTGCGAAAAGAGAAGAGAGGGAAAAAAAAGGAGAGAAGGGGAAAAAGAGAAGAGAGGGGGAAAGTTAAAAAGAGGCAGAAAAAGAGATGGGGAAAAAGAGAGGGGGAAAAGAGAAGAGAGGAAAGAAAAGGAGAGAGAGGGGAAAAGAGAAGAGAGGGGGAAAGAAAAAGAAGGGGGAAAGGAGATGGAGAAAAAGAGAAGAAAGGAGGGGAAAAGGCAGGAAAAAGAAAAGGGAAAAAGAAAAGAAAAAGCGAAAAAGAAGACAGAAAGACAAAGGCATTATCAAGGAATGAGGCTTTATATTTCATTCTTTACTGAAGTATAATATCATTGTGCAATGCCAGGCGTGAATATCACATTTAACACTGAAGAAATCTGAGACGGGTCAAAAGGAAGAGATTCTGCTTTACCCTCCGGCACAGCATTAGAAAGGGCAGTTCAATCCACAAGGCAGCAAGCGCAGCAGCATCCAACATGACGTGTGCCCAGAGCATCACCTGCAGCGGTGCTGGCCAGCCTGGCGGTCAGGACCGCATGTATTTTTTTAAGGGAGAAATTAAATGAAAAAAGGTTTTTCTTACCTTGTGACTGTATGTGGTGAGTGCCTCAGCCACACAGCTCGGGGCCTTCATCACACTCACTGCGTCCGTGAGCTCACATTTACGGGCCACTTTCCAGCTTCTCGCTGAAGCTCTGCTTTAACCAGAATAACTCCTCCTTTCTATCCCCAAGCAACTGTTATTCCCCAAGGCCTGAGACAACCTGCCTGATTGTTTTTTTCTTTCCACAGACTTGGAAGTTTGGGCTAAAAGACAAAAGGAAACAGTTGACAGAAGAACTAAAAATGGAAATGCGGAGCCTCGTTAATCAGCACGAGGGCTCTTAGACGCGACGATGCCGTGACGATGCCGCGGGAACCTCTGCAGGCTCCATCATTTGCCTTCCCGCATCCCACCGGGATGTCTCGCTCCGCTCCGGCCGGCAGCACGTCGCTCTCCGCGCTGATCCGTGCACGCCGCAGCACTGACCAGAAGGAATCTGGAGAAGCCAACTGCTACTGCAACTTCCCCTACATTAACCTTCTTCCCTATTTGAACTCAGGGTCCCAAAGGCAAAAGGCAAATGATCAAGTTCTAGAAGTTTTTCCTTAAATCACGGTAAAATCCCCCGCTCTGCCTCACTCGGCACTGCTCGCTTGCTGCCAAACCGCAGAGCCTCAGAGGCACCCCGGGACCTAAGGCAGGGCAACAGCAAAGGGTAGGGCTCTGCAAAGCTCATCTAATCAAAGCCTCTTCCTCCCTGTAATAACACTGCTTTGTCATTCACCAACCAGGAATGATTCTGCTGCTTTTCGCACAGACTAACCCTGTTCTGAGGCTTTTAAAATTGCAAAATCCCTTCTGTCTAGCCCGACCAAACACAGTTGAGTTTCGCTATGAGATTCAATCCATTAGCTGATTAAAAGCTATAGATCACACTATCTTGGACACATTCAGGCCATTTTGAATAAGAGCTGTCAGAAAAGCCAGTATCTTCAAAATTGCTGTAGCTACAGTTAATAAAACTTCACGTTCAGTCTTTCTGCAGGTCTGCAATACCTGGCAAAAATAGGAAAAAAAATATGATAGCCTTTGAAATTACCTATTTAGAAGTGAGTTATAGGTAGAGTACCAAACAAACAAATTCCAGCTCCAATTTGCCGATTAGTTTCCTGCAGACTAAACAAACCACTGACATTTCTCTACAGACAACTTTCTTCATATCCATCCATTTACTCCATTACTTCTCCCAAGGAAAAAAAAAAAACAATTAGGAAAATACCCTACAAAACAACCCAGCATGTAACTATTACTGAGTCCCATTGAAAGCTGCCAGTTTGCCAGCAGCAGGATTTGGAATAATGAAATTTGAATGAGTAACAAAATTCTGGAGTCTGCAAATAAGTACTGACTGCTAAATGGCAACCAGTGTTTTTACATATTTCTGTGAGAGTCAAGTCACCTCCCAGTTCTCAACATGCCAAGATTGACAGGAACAAGGTCCCTTGTATCCAAGAAAAGCCCTTGGCTCTTGCTGAAAGTTTACCTGGGCCCATGCAAGCGAGGTGGGATCTGTCATGCTTCAGGGGAATCTTCCCCCAGAAGCTCTACTGCCAAAACACCACTATTTGTAACTAAATTAGGCAACTAAATTAGGAGAAATGTAACTATTTTTTGAACATTTTATTCAACTCTGACTTTTGACGTCAATTCTACTTTGACAACAGGATCAAAAAAAGGGAAAGAAAGAAAGAAGTGCTACCCATTGTGTCTCTTCCACCCAAATAGATTTCCTCTTATTTCTGTCGGCCGAAAACTCTTTATAAAGGCACTCTATAAAGTTTCCTGAATGTGTCGCTGCATTTCTATTAGTGTCATAGCAAGCCCAGATTACAAAAGATTCATAACATTGCATAAAGACACCCCAAGTGTTCTGTGTTTAAAATACTGTACGATAAATAAGTCCAGATTTTTTAACTGCATACAATAAAGATATTTAAGCACTTGCATTTTTAGAGCCGTAAAGAACTAAATCTTGTCAAATTGCTAGTTGCACATTACTTACCTACATAATTTTTCCTTATGTGCATAAAATGATCTTCAAAGGGGCTATAAAAGTTTCCAGTGCATTCAAGCATTCATGACCATGAAACAAGGAGTTTATGCAAACATTTTAGCTCACTGTTCATTTGCCAGCTAGTTACCATGTCCTGATTCCAAACTCACTGAAGAAAAGACTCTGTAATTATTTATGATTCGTTATTCACCTGCACGAATGGCAACCTGCAAGTATTTGCAAATGTTGTATGACCTTGCAAATCATTTTATCATGTGATTAAGACAGCTTTTCAACAAGACAGGGAGTCATGTACAACTGCACAGCCTGGCAAATGACAAAGTGTAACTCCACATACATAACATTAGCGCTGTTCATAGGGCGTTATTCTGAAATATGTTCTTATCACTAAAAGATTTTCCAGAGTAAAAAAAAAATACAGGAAAAGACAGGTTATAAGCACAGATAAAAGACGTACTCTTGTAAAATTCTTATCTTACAAAATACCCTTGGTCTTACTACTGCATTTAATGAACCGGTAACAGTGAAGGTTACCATGAATGGGTACGTTCCGAACACCAAAGAATTCAAGTAGCATTAACTCTTCTCCGTGATGGACCAGAATCAAACTATTTAAAACTATGTTTTTTGGTTTTGTTTTTTTTCTAACGAAAGGCTAGGAGTGAAGAGAAGGGTTTCTGCAGGAGAGGGGCTCAGAACAGAGTTAGAGAATAGAGGTAGTATTCATTTACTTTAGAAAAAACTTTAGAAAGTTCTCCGAGCAAGCATAAGAGTTCTTTAACCCCTTTTCCAACCTCATTTCCTTAAAAAAAAAAATCCCTTCTTGTGGAACTACAGATAATGTCAGTGTAGGTGCCAATGCTGAGTGCTGCTAATGATCTCGCTTTTCTGAGTCATCTTTTTACAGACACCTTCCAGGTAATGTAATGAAAACTGCAGAATACAGGCTTGAAATCTACTAGTCTAAATGGCTAGCAAGCAAAACAGTGATATGGACTTTGCTCTCCATCTATGATTTCCACATATCTATTCAGTTGCATCCTTGCCGATCATCTGCTGTCATACCAATTTAGAAGGAGAACACAGTATTTATCTCAAAAAGGGAAACAGAGCAAGTTATCTTGAAGCTTCAACCTTCAAAAATAAAAGCTTGCTCATTTACTGTAGCAACACTGTGAAATAAAATAAAAAATAAGCTGACTGATTTTACTAGGTCCATACAGGCAAGTTTTCAAGACTCCTGAACTAAGGTCAACCAAAAACTCTGCTTCCTCAGCTGAACTTAAATGCATCTGTTAAAGAGGCATTACCGAAAAAGAACTTTGTGTCATCTGCGCTTAGGGTAAAAAATTCATATGACCAAGGGAAATATTTTGAATAGTACAAGAATCATCAAAGGTCTGGATGCACAAGAACGGACTGAACTGATCAGGTTTGTTAATACAAGGAAAAGAATAAATGTCAGTGATCTGCAAATACATCAAAGTTGTTAGCCACGAACAGAAAAGAACTGATTTGCTCTCCGCAGTGAGAGTGTGGAGAACATGAGTTCTGGGGTGAAACCACAACGATTTCACTTCACTATTAGGGAAGGCTTCCTAATCGGACAGATTTCCCATGGGACACTGCGGAATTCCCAGTGCTGAACATCTTTATGAACTGAACAGAGAACCCACTGCCAAGAACGGCGGAGATCTCACCCGGGCCAGCAGACGGACTACGGAGAGCCTTCCCAGCACTATTCCTACGTGTTTGTGATAAGATGGGATTCCTAGACTAACGGG
>JAUBNY010000429.1:4502404-4513795 GCA_032275445.1 Crypturellus soui | reverse complement strand
AGCAGACGGACTACGGAGAGCCTTCCCAGCACTATTCCTACGTGTTTGTGATAAGATGGGATTCCTAGACTAACGGGTCGCAAATACCATCACTGAGGACACCGATTATGAATTGCTGCTCGGTGGGACAGAGCAGGAGGAGAAACAACGCTGCAAGTGACACTGCTGGCTTTCAAAATGCATTTCTTTGTTTATATTGCCCAGGTGCAAGAGGGTCAGCCCATGACTGCTTTATTTCATAAGTACTTAGCCTCGGTACTTGCACTGCTGGTTTAGCGCTAAGCACAGGCATAAATCAGAGCTGAAAGAGCAGCAATAGATTTTTGACAAATGCCTATACAATAATGCATATATCCATCTGCTCAGGGGGCTTGGAGCGCTTGGATCGGCCTCCAGCCGCAGCTGTGGAAATCCCTGCATCAGAGCCCGGCGAGACAGAAAGCGTTTGGCTTCCGACGGAGCCTGTCTGTGGCCAGGGAGCTGCAGACGCCCTGGCCCGCGACCGCAGTCTGCCCGTTCTCCCGGGACCGAGGCCGGCACCGTCATCTCGGCCACCGCGAGATGACCGGCTGAGATAACGCTCCTTGACTTTCTGATGACTCCTTAATATTGGCTGAGATTTCCTGTTTAAACTAAGGTTGCAGAGTATCTTTCCTATATTGAAAAGTGGCAGGAATTCAAAAGGAATGGTAAGTAACATACCGGGGGAAAAATGAGTATGAAAACCTCTGGAAACGAAAAAAATAAAGGAAGCTGCCTGGAGCTCAGCAGGCTCTTAAATTGGGTTAGCTTTTAGATCCTTATGCCTCCATCCCGGATTTATTCACTAAAATCATGATATTGAAGCCTAAAAAGCTTAGCACTAATGAGCATGGGACCCCAGGTAGATGAGGAATGTTCTGGCCATCTCCCTCCGCCTTCTGGTTTGCATTAAAGGACATTTATATAAAGAATTTGGCACAGGGGTGGATTTAGAAGCTAGCCCTATAAATCAGATGGCATTTCCACCCAGATCTCTGCTGGCTAATCCTAAAATTTCAAGTACACCTTCAGGAATGACTGTGCCGTTCCCACACTCACCCGCGTGCTAGCCGGTCCCCAGGGAAAGGACAACACTGCCCCGTCCCCAAAGGAAGCAACAGGAGGCTTGCAGGAGGAGGTAATGTCCCAAACCACCACTTCGATTAAGACCATCTGATAGTCATCAACAGGGAAATTTACTCCTCGAATTTCATTTCCAGGTTTGCAAAACATGTTGGGCTAAAAACACTTGCTGCGCATTAGGAAACACGTGGAGAAAAATAAAATAAAGAGAACACTTGAAAGCCAGCAGCTGTAGGCAGACTGGGCCTCTGCCAGCTGCGGCTTCCTGCTCACGAGGGCTGTTCAGATCACTTCTACAGCGAAGCCAGCCCGGCACGAGCCTTGTCAGCAGAAACTTTATTTATACTGTGCTAACCAAACCTAACCAATATACTGGATTTCTCAAAGGAGCAAAGAACGAGCAGCGCACAAAGCACGGCTCCCGCATCAACGCGCAGCCCCAGCTGTCCTGGAAGACGTCGCTTGCGCGCGCAGGATGCCGCTTTCCACACCGGAGGTCATTTTCCTACCAGGTTTCAAACGCAGGTGAGCAGTATAAGTGTCAGCCCACGGAGGCACGAGCCGCGTTTGCGGGTCCCGTCGCAGGGCGCCCCGTGCCCAACCAGCCCATCCAGGTCACCCAGCGTGACAGCCCGTCTTGCAGGGGGCCAGCTCTGAAGCACAACATTCCTGGGTTGTCTTTCAGCCGCAGATGTGGGTTCTCAGATGAGGACAGATCGCAGCCCAGGTTTTATCCCCAGTGGTTTAGCCTCTGGTGTCCTACCTTATAAGCATGCATGCTACTTCTTTGGACTAGCACAGGGCTAACAAACAGCCTTGCTCTACATTTCAATCACTAGATCACCCACAGAGATGCTGCTTTCCTACTCACTTTTACATATTGAGAGTAATCTGGTAATACTTCCTATCTAAAACATCCCTCAAGCCGGTCAGGTTTTACTGTAGGCTGCCTTCTGCGCAGTATAGCCATGAACCAGGGATTTCCTTTAGACATTAACATCAGATCTTCCTACCCAAGAGGCTGCTCTTCCCAACACGGTAAGAAGCATTCAAATAACTTTTATGGAGAACAGTTTCCTGCCAATCTTCTAAATATGCAGACATCAATATTATCCTTTGGGGCAGAACTGCCTAAGAAGAAGCAGCTGCTCAATAGAGACTTTTTCCCAAGGCAGAAAACTCTGTCTAGCTTTACCCTTCGGGGATTGCTCTATGTCAGGTAACCCGGATGCTTTCCAGGCACAGTCAGTAACAGGGAAACTCAACAGTGTGGAACGGAGTGGACTGAACTGGTCAGGCTTTCTGGGTCTCCCCCTTTGCCTTTCTCACCCCAACACTCTTCCCTCACACTCAAACTGCTCTTTGGAAGTGACCCAGTGTCGGGGGGTGTCAACTTGGATCTTGGACTCTTCCAGCTAATAATCTTATTTTGAAATTGAAACATCTCCACAAAATATTTCAGCTTCAGCAAAACAGCGTCTTTAATAATTTAGAGGAAAGGTGCCAGGAGAAAGTCTGGAATTTAATTGGAATATTTCTATCATCCTCTTGCAGCTGCTTTTGTTAAGGAACTTGCAAAGCTCTTTGCCCTGTGTACTCGAGGTCTTAAAATCTTTCATAAAGAAAATGAATAAAAGCAGCAACAACACAAATCCAAGTGCCTGAAAACTGCTGCTCTGGAACATCTATAAAGATTTGGCATTTTGTACTGTGTGGTGCAGGACTTACCTCCATTACGAATATATAACAAATCCCCAAAATGTACGTACAAGTTTACATTCACAATCATTCTTGCTCATCTTCTTAAGGATGTTGCTGATACATGTGCTGATTTTGCACATCACTTTAACCTCTCAAAAAAAATAAGCTGATAGCTGATTTAGTTTAAGTTTTCACTCCAATAACTGTTGGGAAGGATCAGCTGCCCAAGTCTGACTTAAAGGACAAGATATAGTGCATACCTTACCTACTGCCTCAACAAGAAAAAAGCCTTGTTATATAATCATGGCAACATGATTTTCTTGGTATTTTTCTAAATACCTCGATCAGCTTCGAAGCACTTTGAGTCTTTGCTCAGGTCGATCAAGCTGTTGCCAAATATAAAAAAAGCCATTTGGATTTCTAATTAGTAATATAGAGTAGGTGAATATAGGTTTTAGCTTATTATATATTCATGTATAATTAATTGCCATGCTAAATGTTAATAGATAAATAGTCTATGTGGATGCCAATTTTGGAGTGCCTTGCAAGGCACTGCAGCTTGCCTTTTTATTCTTCGAATACAGCACTCATGTAACCATTTGTTTATTCTGAATGCAATAAAAATAATAATCATACCTAATGATTCATGTTAAGAGTCCATTTGAAGATTTCTCCTATCAAACCTCTAGGCCTTGACCTGAAGTAAATCAACCGAAGAATGTCTTGGAATGATATGGCACCAAATTTTCAAGAGCTTTGCTCCGCACTTTGCTTAGCTATCCTCTCAATACAAAAAACAAACAAGCAAACAAACATATCTGAACCACCTAAATGGATATTAGGTCTTATGCACCTTCTGGAAGGACTCCCATCAGCTCAGATGGGAATTCCCTGAGATGCTTCCAACAGTAGCTAACTCCTTAAAAAGCACTGAGAACACCACAGCTCTCTAAAGCACTTTCCTTAAGACATCATCTGTTTATACACACTTAGGCATCAACTCTGTCAAGCAAAGTACAAAGCTTCAGGGGAAAAGAATAAATAAGTAAGTAAATAGGAGGAACAGAGGAGAAAAACGCTGCTTCTCCCTAGGCGCTTCTCTGTTGGCCTCCCCTGTTCCACTGTACTCCCCTTTGCCAGCACATCTAGGTTCCTCCTGCCCCACTGTCATTTCCTGCACAAGTCCCAGGGGAAGATGCTTGGAGCTGAGCAGTTATGCCACATTAAGCGTCTCCTATCTAGCTCCTGGCTATCAGCCATCTCTCACAAGAAAACACTCTCCAGAGCTTCTCCAGCTGGGCCAATGCCTCGAGACTTGCGTTGGGATTTCCAGCCGCATTGGCCACCCTTGCAGCTCGGCCCCGCCGCATGCACCGGCAAAGCTGTCCCCAGAGACACTGTGGGTAGCAAGGAGCAGCGACCCACTGAGTTAAAGCACCCCGAGTCCCTCTGCCTACAGATCTGGCACAGAAGAGCAAAGTTTTCTGCAGAGCTTCAGCCTGCCCTTGATTTGCATCCAGCCTGTCCCGCCGGGCAGAGGAAGCACCCAGCACCTCGCGTGGCACTGCAGGACAGCAAAACAACAGCAAAAAAAGAGGAACTGATTCCTCCTTTTCAAGAGCAGGGTTAGAAACGCGGTGAAAAGAGCACCCCAACAGCCCACAATCCCTCCAAGGTTACTTCCCTCACAAACTTGGTAAGAGCTACGCACACAAAACAAAGAAAGACACTAAAAAACGCTTAAAGGGACACAGGAGGTGCAGGCTGTCTGCGCTAGTAAGCCCCACGTCAGCGCCTGCCTGCTCGGGGGCTGGATGCTGCCCACGGAATCACCGCAGGAAACACTCCAGGTGTGCGGCACTGCCAAAAACACCACCGAGAGGCACCCGCCTTCAGACAGGACATTCCTCCACCGCCACTTTGACCTCTTAATGACTTGCAGGATGCCCTAATGAATACAGGGCAAATAAGTCAGTGCACGCCTCGCAAGGTGGACGGTTGAACCTGCACTTAGCAGAGAAATACCAAAAATTATGTTCCATTATCGCTTTGCTGCTTTAAAAATAGAGTGAAAATACTGCTAGTAGCACATAACTGTGTTTTTACTCTTTCATAGATGTTTCTCTCAGCATGGACTGCTCCTGTGCTTGAATTTCCTGGACTAAACTATAGAAATCACAACAGATACTGCTTGGATTCTGTATGGAACCAAATATGTAGCGAGTTTTAAAGGGCACAGACTCTATTCAGTTTATTTAATTACCAGGGACCTTTTCCAGAGATATGACCACCAGTCTTACGCTTTGTGAGTAGTTCTGCTTCAGCAGTGCTCCAATCAATTGAGAAATCAACAGGGACAACTCCTGGAGCAAGGAATTACATCTAGGCAAACGGAAACCACAAATAGGAAATTCATCCTTACCCACTCTTTGCGATGCTTTCGATAAGAACCTTATTTGTACCTTGGAAGGCTGAGTTTTATTCAGCCCATCTCAAGAAGCAATGGAGAAGCAACAAAACGTTGTTAAAAAGATGTATCATGTGTCAGCAGAAGAATATGGCATAGTTGTGCACAGATAAGAAAAATGAATAACAGAAAATACCAGTGATAACAGGTGTGTTTGGTGAAGGGAAACTGTTTTCTTTTCATTACTGAAAAAATAAATTAAAATACTTTTTCTTTTTTTGAAAATGCAGGACTGAGTCAAATTTTACCAACATTCAAAACAAAATTTTTGAACTCCCATGAACATTCCCAGTGGAAGTGAAGCCCAGGTTGCTCACAGGTCCCAGCTGCCACAGGGCATCCGAGGTGCCTTTCGCTGCCACCCAGAGTCAAAGCACCAGGCGTAGATTTTTCCCTAGATAATCTGAGGCTTTGTGGGGAAACCCATGTATTATTCACCGTAATTTCTAACAACCGCTAAATTATTGCTAAAGGTCAACATTTAATATTCTCAGGAGAGCTGATTTGCTTTGCTGCCCTTTCAGAGAAACCGTTTGCAGCAATGTTTCCCTAAGCGCCTTCCCAAAGAGGAACATTGAACCAGCTGGGGCGGGAAGCAGCCCTTTCCAGTACTTTCCAGCTCCAGCTTTAATCGTATTATTTTAACCTAGCCCTCAGTGTTTGGGGTTGTAAAGAAGAGTGAGGCTGAACGGGGCCCTCTCAGTTTGCCTTTCTCCAAAAGGGAAGGGGGACACTCCAAATGTCAGAGAAAGGTTGGGGAAGACCAGCCTGCATTACCACACGCGGTGACTCATTGCCCCAGTTTCACATCCTCTGCCCCAGGGCCTGTGCAGAGTCACAGGTTTTTAAAGAGGGAAATGCCTTGGGTGGAAGCGATGGGAACCCTTCGTTGAAAACCCTGACGCAGGCTCGGCTGCTCCCGCTCCAGCCACCCACCTGCGGCAGCAGGACCAGGCAGGCCCTAGAGGCAAAACCCAACTGGGAAGACACCGTCAAACGAGAGCAATAATTATAAGACAGAGCTGAAAGTCCTGCAGCTTCTGTGGCAGGCGGTGACGGACGAGGCCGCTTTCCCCCGGAGATGGAGCGGTGCCGGCACGGTGACCAAGCAGCTGGGCTGGCACACGCACAGGGAAGGAGCCTGAATTCCCAACGAATAAAAGAAACAGAAATGCAGAGGCCCTCCCCTAGCATAGGGAAAAAAAAAGAACCAAAAACTGAAACACAAAAGCACAGAATTACAGTTACTATAAATACCAGCATGGGTGCCTTCGCTAATAAAGTGATGCCTCTACCTGACCCTGAAGATGGTTTCCTTTCTCCTCTTTCCCTGTTTGTTCCAAGTTTTCCCTTGCAGCTTGCATGTATGTAGGGAGAGGACCGACTGCAGGCTGCACTGGTATCCTTCTAAACAGACACAGCTGGCATTTCCAGGCATTAACGCCTCCCCATCAGCTGCCTGCAGCGCCAGCCCGGTCCCTCCAGCAGCCCCACTGCCCATCCCAGCCCTGGGAGAAGCAAGATGCTCCCACGGGACTGTCCCAAGGCAGAGCCCCCCTCACATAACGGGAGCTCATCCGAAACCGGCTCCTCCGCGGTGCTCCGACAAACCCTGCCTGCTGCGAGGGTGGATGCAGTTTGCTTGGGTGAAAGTGAGGTTTGGGCCGCACAGTTCACCCAAGTCCTTCTGGGCAGAAAGCTCTGCAGGGGCAGTTCCTGCAAGACAAGGGCTCCTGCACGGTGGGCTTTGCCCGCAGAGCCTTGTTGGTCACCACTCACATCTGCAACCAACTTCAGATGACGCGTGCCCACCCCTGTCACGCTCTGTACAGCCTAAAGGCAGCAGCTGCTGCATCGTATGGAAGAGCAGCCGGTCTCTGCCCCCTGTAATCTCATGGCTCTGCTTAGATCTTCCTCCACCTCTTTTTTCCCACATCACGCTTCCGAGCTGGAGACTTCTTGAGCTATGCGGTTCCTTCTCAGCATTGGCCCTGTGCTCGTTTTGCAGAGGGCAAAGAGATTTCGCATCCTTGCCCTGAGCGCACCTTCCAAAGGAGCAGCAGCAGAAACACCCACGTCTCCCAGGGGAAGAAATTAAGCGAGAGTCTCACCGCGAGCGTCCCTCAAGGTGAGTCTGACAGTAGCGGCTGCTCTTAATGCGGCTGCAACAGCTGATACAGCAGCACGGGTATCCAACTAGAAACGCTCAGAGCATCAATCCCAAACTCCCCAATGCCGGCAATAAAATTTACCTCCGCACTGCCTCCCTGTCACCAGTGACACCGACCGTCCACCCAAGACATGGATCCTCACCGTCGTCCCCATCGTATCTCCTTGCCAGCGCAGAAGCAGTTCATTCAGAGTCAGCGGGACCGATGCAGTAAGTTTTCAGTATCTTTCCCTCCCTGTTGGTAATGCCTATAAATTGCTTGAAGAAACCAGCTGTAAAATTGCTAAATTGCTGATGACACGAAACTGAAGGGAGCAGTAAATACAAAGCAACCACAAGAGAGATCCAGAGGGATTCAGATCGCTTATGCAACTAGGCCAGCACACTGCAAATTAAATTTACGGTGCAGCAAATGTCACTCAGTTATCGGAAAACTGCAGAATCAAAAACCACACACTTGTGAACCAAAGCACAAGAGAGAAGGACCATGAAATAGAAGCAGACACCTATATAAAAAAAAATCTTTCTTGAATGTAAAAAATTGATCTAGCAAAGCTGGTGCCGTGACATAACATGCACTAGCTGGGAATATTATGGCCCTACCAGGAAAGTACGGGATTCACTCACCACAAGGCGCTTCCCATCATTACCATCCCCACATCAAACTCCATCACAACCACCCATTTTCCCAAAGGTAAATTTATCAAATGCTGCAAAAGAAGGATAAGGATGTCATGCTGTGCTGCGCACGCTGCAGGTGGTAATCTGTAAGGAGTAAAATTCCCAACGGACACTTTCTGTGGAGCACCCGCCCTGCATGAAGAGGTTGCAGTTACTGAAAACAGTTTCCGATTAAGGAAGGGTTCCAAAAACCCCTGCACAATCACTCGGGTGTTATTTTACACCCCGGTTAACGCTGGCAGAGCGCACAGCTCAGAGGCTGGGGAAAACAGCGAGTTTTTGCCCACGCAGCAGGCATGGGAACCCCACCAAAGCGGGAACCCCGGAGCCAGGGGAGGTGCCGGGACAGCAGGACACGCTGCCTAGGGACACCAAAATCCAGGAGACCAAAACCAAGCAGTTCCCAAGCGCGGGGCTTTCTTGGGCTTGGCACTTTGCACCTAGTTTGCAGAGATCCCCCTTATTCTCGGTTTGGGAAATAGCTTTGCAGTTTGGGAAGTAGTTTTGGCATTTTGGCCAGAAAATGCCTCCCACCCCAAAATTAAGGCAGAACCAGCAACAGCCTCACTTCTGCTGACCTTCCTAGGAAACTTCAAGGCAGGGATTTGCAGTTTGGCAACAGTATAAGCAGCTAATGAAGTCTCAACGCGCAAGAAGTCCATTGTACAACCTTGATCTACAGCAGCTCTTACCTGCACTGCACATTGTACAGGCACTTACAGCAGGGCTGCGGCTATAAAGCATGCCAGGGCCATGTAACAGCAGTGCAGAAGTACACACTCCGCTTCCATGCAGCGCAGCACCGGGGCGGCGAGTCTGAAATTCCCGGGTGCCTCAGCCTGCCCCAGCCTTCGGCGGGTGCTCAAGGTGCTCAGGGCACCAACGCACCCAACCAACCCGGGGCAACGCGGCAAACAACCTTCCCTAAACTCCAGGGAATCGGTTATATCCCGAAGCATGAAATTTGTTTAGCTCTCTTTTCACACGCACAACCGAGTATCTGACATAAAATTATATAATCCTTAAAAAAAAAAATTAAATCTGCTATAGTACTTGACTCAACAGCATCTAACAAGGGTGAGGGAAAAGAGGACATTCAAGGAAAAGATTAATTTTGAAGTGGAAAACGAAGAATGGCCTTGAAAAATAAAACCATTATGCAAAATAACAATATTAAAATGGTAATTAAAATGATATTAGACATAATTTCAGGAGAGTAGAGAATGAAAAATAATCCATGTTGATAAGCCAAATTGCCCATTCTTAGATGCTCTTTCACATGTGAAATTTCATTGTCTGTAAATCTGCATTATGTTCTCCAGCACGGAACCGAAAACTCAGTTTGCTCTGATATCGAATTTATAACACTGTCATTTCATTTTCCATTTTCTTTTTAGAAATGTAATATGATTAGCTGATTGTGTTAGCTTAATCACTGCCTCTTGATCCAAACAGTAATTTCCCAAAACGTCTTTCTTGTTTTCGCAAGCGGTGAGCGCAGCCCCTGCCGCAGCCTCTTCCCGCGCACGGAGGAGGAGAACACAGGTTGCTGCTCGGCAAGATCTTCCGCAGGAACTTCTGAACCCACCGAGCAACCTCAGCTACGTTTGACAGAGGGAGCAGGATTCCCCAAACACTGAATCTCTCCAAAACACATGAAAATTGAAGGCAGGAAGCAGTCCAGGGACACGAGAGCGATCAGAGAGCACGGAGGATTTGCAAGGGGCACGGGGCTCCTCCGGTCTAACAGCTAATCACAAATAGCGCGCTTAACACCTGATGCTCGGTTGCTCTTTCCCTCCTTATCCTGATTTTAGCCACTAATTCCACTAATCACTGCAGCTTGTGCTCTCAGACCTGCTGAAACAGAATCTGTCTCCCAAAATGCCTTTTTTATTTTTTTTTTTTTTGCCTTGCGGTGCCTATTGCAGGGTTTCCATCAGCAGCACCAACTGGAGATAAACAAAACAGCAAGCAAATAGAGAAAAAAAAAAAAGATGGATTTTTTACCCCCTCCTGATGAGATTTCAAAACTGACATCAGCTCATGAATAAAGAAAACATAGTTTCTTTTTAAGATAATGCAGTTTTCTGCATTTCTAGTGCCCCAGAAAACAGATGAAGAAGAAAAAGGATGAAAATATACATGTTAAAATTTAAATTTAAATTTTCTCGAGTTCCTCTGCCTCTAGCCCATGACTGGGTCTTCCCGTGTGCTCCCAAAGGGAAGAACCAGGTCTTCTTGGATGCCCACGTACATTAAGTCACACGAAAGGCAGTGGAATGAAGGCACACATTTAAACATTTTGGTAAATTTGGGGACCCATAAGGACATTACTGAATCCACCATCCAGATACTGTTTTTCCTATGGAGATGCTTACTGACTACCAAAAGTTCAGAGTACAGAGAGAGCCAGAACCATGCCAGTTACATGCCACATTTCTCATGATCCTTCCTTCCCAAAGAACTATTGGGAAGCGGGAGCCCCAAGGTTGGGGAATCACCTGGTCCCAAGGGGAAATTTCACCTCTCCAGAAATTGCCTTGCTCCCTGCTTTGCACTTCCCAGGTGTGACCATCCCAGGTTGCGTTCGAGCTCTTTGGACAGTTCAACTGCTCAAACACATGCATGGGTTTTGGTCAATCCTACCCCAATCTGCCCAGCTGGGTTTACCCTTCTGCTCAAAATTGCCGGGATAGGGTTTAATACTTTTAGATCGGCTTGAAAATCTCTTATCTGGCCATGAGAATAATCAGAATTGAAAAAGAAACGCTGAACATAACAGACCAGCTCTTCTGCAGTGGTGTATGCGCTGTATTCAACACACATAGTTGACTCTTTGCAGCTTAAAAAAATGGAATAGAAAGGTGAGATACAAGGAAATTGCTGCAGGTGAGAAGGCTGTGTGTAGCTGTGACTGTATTTATCAGTCAACACAGATAAACATCCTAATCTACCCTGTTTCTGACACCTAGTTCTGAACTCTAGTAGCAACTGAAGCTAAATGAGTCTCATGTCTCACGTATTTGCTCCTTCTCTCCCCAGAAGGATCAGCAATCAGGAGGATGCCCTGCCCCGAATGTGCAAATACACATTGCTATGCATCCGTGTGCAAGAACCCAGGGGCACCGGGAGACCCGCACCTCGCTTCGGAGCTCGTAGCTCATTGAAAAGTTCATTTCATGGCACAAGAAAATCTATGACTTGCACAAAACAAACCTGTTTCCAGTGCTGGCAGATGTTGGCAAAGTAAGGTCTATGCCAGCAT
>JAUBNY010000429.1:4484575-4494856 GCA_032275445.1 Crypturellus soui | reverse complement strand
ACCTAAGTTTCAAGGACAAACATCACCAAGCGTTTTATGAAGTTCAATACCGCTGTGCCCACAGTGGAATGAAAAATTGGCAGGACCTCCCTCCAGCATGCAGTCAGCACGGAGCTGTCTGACTTGGGATTTTGCATGCATGACCCTGGCTTAGAAACTCTCTGCTGAATCCCAGCACCACAGTGCAGGCATTATTTTTTCCCTGGCTCCACAAACAAGCTATAATAGCTGTTCCCCTGTGCAGCACATTTACCTTTGGGTACATTCCCAGAGCCTATAAATCTGCAAAACACCACGACGGGCAGAGAAGTGACTGCTGTCAGAAGAGTTCACTTGTGCGATTTCACATGAGGAGCTCTATCCCATGGACTATAATTTAAACTAAATTAGCCTCCCCTTGAAACCTACTCCTGTCAGCAGTGCCTTTAACTTCCCTGAAAACCTTACCATGTGCCTTGAAAAGCCAGAAGTCCACCTGGAAAAATGCACTAAGTTTTTGAGTCGCATTTGTGTCTGTACCTGCAATGGTGTTAATAGCTGTGAAAAAAGGGGGCTAACACTTATTTTGAGCAACCCCGACTATTCCATATGCGCTGCAAATACTGTCAGGACTCTGTGGCTTCTGCCAGAGATGGTTCGAGTCCTTCCTCTACGCCCCACACGGAGCAAATCCCGGCTGCAACAAAAACAGCTTGCCGAGTTCATCTTCAAAGCGCTTCCCAAATGCTCGCCCATTAATCCTGCCAACATTTCTAAGAAGCAGACACCTGTGCTATGCTCAAAGTGCTGACGGGGGAGCCCAGGTAGAGAGCTGCAGGCTTGAATATGCAAGGAGGCACAAGGGCTTCCCGGGCTGCATTCAGCTGCCCTGCATTCCCAAGGCAGTGTATCCCTCCGGTGACACCATCGGCCTCCAGAGGTTTCTGAAGGGCAGCTCGGAAGGGGCAAGTGATGGACTAGGCCTTCAATAAAAACACGAATGTGGAAGGCCTTTCCACAGACCAGAACAACCCACTCAGACTGGCCAAACCAAGTAAATTATATATTTATGTGTACGGTTCTTCTTCTTGTTATTTCTCTTTTAACACCCTTGAGTAAAGTGACCTAAATTTGAAGGTAGCCTGTCTCAAGTTGGGACTTGGATTAGATCATCTCCAGGAGTCTGGTCCAGCCTGAATCCTCCTCTAAATGTGTATGCTACAGCACCGGGAGTTTTTGGCATGGGTGAGCCTCAAGGCCACACGTGAAGTGCTATAAACCAGGTTGTGCTCCACAGCCCATTCCTCCCTCCATGCTCCTTTCCACCAACCTACACCACGGAAACAACATGTGAAGTTAAACCAACACTTCTGATGTCTTCAAGTAGTTGCACTGCTATTTGCTGAAAAGCTGGTGAAACGGCATGTCTTTACATGTAGATAGAAAGAGAGATACAAGGAGAGAAGCTGCTGAGAATCGCGAGCGTTTTGCTTGGTCACTAAAGCGAATGAGCCAGATCGGCAGCCAACACAAACCGGTCGGACCTGCCTGCTTCTGAGCTGGCCAAGTTGGGGATGAAACATCCATGCTTATGATGTGGCTTTAGGAGTGAAAGCAGCTCTAGCAATTGATATCTTGCCAAGATGCAGATACTGACAGTACTGACTGGAATAGCTAAGGACCATTTTTTCCTGTTACTGTTCAAAGCGCTTCTGCAAATATTTAAACTTCCGCACCCAGTGTTCAGAAATCCCAGTCATGAGAATGATATGTAAGTTTATGCAGCAAAAAAAGAAAAAATAAATCAGATTGATGGGCTTCTCCAGTCTAACCTTGCCTTCGCACCACACTCACCACTGCCAGCGCATACAAATTCAACACCGGTGAGGGTAGAAAATTGACCGCAACAAGTTTCTTCTAGTCCTGCACTGGCTTCGTACTGCCCTGCAATCTCCCTGCCTAGTGCCACTCAGAGTACAAGTCTTTGCACCAAGCAGACAGCACTGCAGGAAACCTCCCTTTAAGCAGTGTGCTTAAATACAGATGATTTGGCATAATTACCACCCTGTAAAATGTTATCGTGGAAGGACTACTAGACCCTTTTGGTACAGTGCTATAAATGATAGAGTTCTTTCCTCCTTCATACATTAATTGCGCTGAAATTGCATCCAATGAGTCCATGCATATTTAAACAGGTCTGAGCCTCCTGAACACCCTGCTATTGCACATGGTGAGATCAGCCAGAACCATAAATTATTAACTTTGCCCGCGAAACTTCTGCTGAATAATTTTAGGTTGGCAGCATGCTCTTCTGCTGGGGTAGAGCTGGCTTTGCAGCATCCCCTTGTCGTTAGTATTCTTCCTGGGTTTCCTCGGGCCCCGGAGCGCCGCAGAGGGTCACCGCTCCGCTCGAGACGAGGCCCCGAGGGAGGACGCGGTGCCTCAGACGCGCTGCATTACGCACCGTCGCCGAATTTTCTCCGAAGCAGAATGCCTCCTCTGGGGTCATGTCTACTCTGATCGCTAATTATACCTCTTTGTTAAGGCCAGAGAACATATCGGGTAGTCATCTTGACTAGGCAAGGATTAATAAATAGATACGATCCTGCCTTTGCCGCCTTCCAAAGAATATCAGAAGCATAGCTAAGCACTGAGGCAAAGCAGAGAGAACACACTCAGAAGCCCAGGCCTCCTCTCCAACAAACCCATGTCTTCATTAAATGACATGAGGAGCGAGAGAGAGAGTCGCTTAGCTCCAGGTCGCGGCCAGCGCGGCCTGAGCACACGGCGCGCGCAGAGATGACTCGCGAGCGGAGGGAACCTGCGACGTCCCCAACTGCAGCGAACCGAGCCCGGCTCCACGGCTGGTCCTGCGTGTCCCCAGCACCTGCGGGAATTCCTTCTGCCTCATCCCTCCCCTCTCGGGCTCATCTCTCTGCCCCGAGCTCTGCAAACACCCAGCGAGGAGCCCACACCAACTGCTTATGGGAATATCCCGGGGCAGCCGCATCCTTGTTTGGAGGCATCAGGCTTTGGACTATAAGCTGTTTGGGGCTGGGATCAGCTGGGATCAGCCCAAAGCACAGCTGCATCTCTGCTGATGCTTGTAAGAACCATTAGAAAACAAATATATGTATATAAACGTGTGCATATATATATGTATGTAATAAGATAGACAACAAGCAGGCATATGTGGGTAGGAGGAGTGTTACCAAGAAGTCACCACAGAAGTGATGAGGAACACAGTCTTCAAGTCCTTTTTCCAGCTTTCCTACCCTCTTCAGGAGGGGACTGCAGGGTTAAACAGTCAGCCTGCTCACTAAACTCTTCTCCCCAGCTGCAGCAAGATTTATCCCAGGCTGCTAGCCTGCATCTAAATACATTTTGAGATTCTCCAAGAAAAAAAAAAGAACTATAGAGCTACTGACTATCTCCCTTTGACATTAATTAATTATTATTAATGTTAATTATTCACTAGTACGAAGGTCTCCCCATGGAAGATGCAAAACATGAATCTTTAGCTGTCAGTTTGCACAACAGCTGGCAGAGCCGAGTACGGCAGGCATCTGCTTAGCAGTGATTTTTCTGACAGCGAGGCAATATTACAGAGAGCTTCTCACACCTATCATTAAAAATCAGTAGCCTTTGGAGAGAAAAATGGAAATTTTGAGCCAAGGAACAAAATACAGCTTGTATTTAAACTGACTTTTGCTAAGGTACCGCTTATAGAAAAAAAGTTGCTTGTGTCAACATGTAGTTACTATACCTGCCTCAAAACTGACACCTTTCACCCCACAAAAAAATGAAGGCAATTGATAGTGGCGGGCACTATTAAGCATCGTGCAAAAGAAGTGCCTGACTCAGGGGACCTGAGTCACCAGCCATTAGCATCTTGGACCACAGCCCTGCCTGTACTTTCCCGTCACAGGGTTGCAAGCAAGATTTGTACCAATGCAAGCCCGCCAGCAAAAGGTACAATGCAAATCTCCGTGGCTGGAGAGTCCTCGGTCACCCCAGGAGTGCCACGTGAACATAACTAAGTTGTTCTGAAGTCACATTTCTGGCTATGCTGACGCGCCAAAGCGCCAAACCGCGTCAGCTTAGCCACAAATGTGACTTCAGAACAGCTCCCAGCTCCGGCCACCACCTCCCCGCGACCCCACCACCAGCAGCAGAAATCCCCAGGCCCAGCGCGGCCTCCCGGGGAAGCCCCTGCGACGGCGGCACCTCCAGCCGAGTCACCGCAGCCCCGACACATGCACCTGCACGTTACGGCGCAGGCTGAGCGCGCCGGAGGGACGGAAAACCGCATTTCCTGAACGCCCGCCGACGAGGACGCGCTGATGAGAATCAACAACGTCTGGGCCACGATCCCTTCTTGCTCAGTGCCAACCAACGGGCCACTCACCAGTTGTTTCAAGGCGACACAAAACTCTCAAGTCAACACACAAATCATCCTATTTGCTGCCGGCAAGCCACGCTGGGTCAGAATACCCTGGCACAGAGATCTGGGGGCACCACGGAGCTGGGGGAGCAGACGGCTGCAGGAGCAGCAGGCAGCGAGAGCTACGCACCCAGAGGTAGGAAACAACATGCAGACCTGCATCGGGGGCTGGGCTTCCAGATGGGTTTTGCAAGACCAAGGGTCTTCACAAGAACGGAAAATCGAGGTGATCTGGGGAAGTGACAGCTACATCCTGTGCTGCTGAACGCAACCACAGAGGCCCAGGGTTTGGCAACATCCCAGCAGCGAGGATGGGAGATGTGAGGCGTGGGTATGCCACCTAGCAGCAGGACACTTCCAGCAAAGAGAGGTGAAGACGGCTCTTGGGGGAAAAGGATGCGCTTTCTTCTCTTGGGCATTTCTGCAGTCACGTCAGATGCAAACAAGGCCTGCTGCAAAATGGGAATGAAAGGTATGGAGGGGGACTGATTCAGGCCACACCAAGAAACCAACTGCTACATGTTTTAAGATAAGGCCTAAAATTTGCAAAGATGGAGAGGCTGGTGCCAGCACAACCATGTCCTGCATACAATGTTGGGACACGAAGCCTCAATGACTGCTCCGAAATCAAAGGGCCTCCCCTGTTGAGGGCTCCAGTGACCACCTGGAGCCCACGCCGGCTGCAGCAGCTGCTCACCCTGCGGCGCGTGAACAACAGTGTGGCAAAGAGATGTCCCTTAGCAGCACTCCCAAGAGCACTGACGGAAAAGACTGTGCACAGCAAGGTACCGCTGCACCAGACGTTCCACTAATCACAGGTTGGGTAATTTGCACCAGGAACAAGTACCAGGTTTTGCACAAAGATAAAGTATGTTCCTAAACTCCCAGTCAAAACAAAATCAGCATCTCTGGAAGAGGAAACCGGGAAGACAGTCAAGACTGTAAGGAAGGGAGGAGCTGCTGGAGGATGTGGATACTGGGAAGGTACTGAGCTGGGAGCACCAGCAGGGTGCTTGGAGCAGACGGCACCACAAGGAGCCACGTTGACAACCTACAAAGCCAAGAGAAGGCAGTAACCGAAGACCCACCGCTGCACAGATCTGCTCCTGATACAAGACACAGCACATTCCCAAATCGCTCTTGGAGCACCGGATGACAGAAGGGAAGGGGTCGAGGCAAGCACAAGTAAGGAAAAGCATGCAAAGCAAACTGAAAGTGATCTAAATACAACTGGTTTCATTTTAAAATATAATCATGCAATCAGAGAATCTCTCCTCTTGGGAATTTGGTGAAAAACCACCCCACGTCTGCTCATGTGGTTTATGAGGTCACCAGAACCCCTGGCAGAATTACATCCTTCTATCTAAGTTGCTTATTATTTTAA
This sequence comes from Crypturellus soui, assembly GCA_032275445.1. NCBI lineage: Eukaryota > Metazoa > Chordata > Aves > Tinamiformes > Tinamidae > Crypturellus > Crypturellus soui. The sequence continues at coordinate 4,489,049 of JAUBNY010000429.1, read as the reverse complement.
CACACCACTTTTTTTTTTTTCCTTTTGGCTTAAACTCCAGCATTTTAAAAGGCCTAGAATCATGCTGCAACTTTGACTGCTTTTGAGAAAGAAGAGAGACAAGAAGAGCAGAGCTCATTCTCCTAAGAAGCTTTTCTCTAAAATACATATATTTATAATGCAGAAGCCAATTTCTGCCTTCATATAGAGGCTCTCCTTATCATTTTTGAAGGGAAAGATCTGCTGCTTTTGTCGCCAAAGGCTAAGCCGGATAAGTGCAATTTAAGTTCCAAATTAAAGACACTGGACAGATGTGACATTAAACACCCAGGGGAAGCACCAAGAAAGACTTTCATGATCATATGCTAGAGTGGCAGGAAGGATAAAGTCTTCAAGATGGATAACAGAAAGCACTAGAATGAACGAACACTTGTTTCAGGGTATCTCTAACTACAAGAGCAAAGATGATCACTGCCTTAAAGTGAAGGGTTAAATTCAAATATATAGAGGGAATTACCTGAATTATTCAGGCAAACACCTATTGATTTCATCTAAGTGCAAACTTCAGGATCTGCCCAAAAGACAGCTTATAAAGAGATTACAATATTTGAATTGAGAGCATATCAACAACAGCACGGTTTGAGGTTATTTGATTTAGGAAAGCAGGACAAGCTTACACTCACAAGACTGAAAAACTGGAAAGCTTAAAACAAATCCTAGATGGAAAAATGTGCTTTAACTGGAAGAGAGAGGAAGAGGATGGAGACTGATTTATATGGCTACTTTGAATATGGGTAACTATTTCCCACCGCTTCGGAAGGGCTGTGGAATCGCTGAAGCAGGAAGCCAGGCACGTACGTAGGGTAGCACCATTCTTAGAAGATCAGCATTGGAGTATGTTGTACAGCTGCACAGAAACAAAATTTTCCCCCAAGCTGCTGCTTCGCTTGCCACTAGTTACTCCCCTTTGTTCTACAGAAAAGAGCTATGTTCAGGTTCCTCAAAAGGAGTACGGAGGAGAAGGGGACCTTGGGGAGCCGAGAAGTGGATTTCGTTATTCCAACTGTGTAAGTGGACAAAGGGAATCTAGATGTGCAGTGACAACACAAAGTGTTGAGCAAATATACACAAATAGCTACTTTAAGAAAAAAAAAAAAAAAAGATATACTTTGCTCATGGCCACAAAAAGCACTGCACTCAGCATATTTAAGGTCTGTGTGTTGGCTTTCCACATTAAGATGACTGCCAGTGCCTTCCAGGGCAATGAAAACTTAAAATCTCACTGGGACCCAACTTCTGCTGATTGTGTTTGCATCATCTATCCTCTGTGAACCTAGACTAAATTCCTCTAAAATAGGATTATATAATTTCTAGCATGAGCAATGCATGCAAATGCTGGACTTCGGTTTCAGAAGAAGCACAGCCAGAAAAACTAACCCTGCTTTCATCTAATTGGAACTGAAAACAGCATGCAATTGTTTTTTAATAGTGTTTTTTTTTTTAATTAATGTCACTATTGGCCTCATTTACACAGATGAATGCCTGTCTCTATGTTTGTATGTACGTACGTACATGTACTTACTACATCTTTAAATTGGAATGCTAGAGGTGCTTAATGCCTGTCTGCACTTAGAGTACCTTTGCAATACTCCTGGTAATCTCATAAAAAAAAAATGTAATGTTCAGCTTGTGTCAAATGGCAAAAGACAAGTTAAAAATAAGGGGGGGAAGAACAAATCAACTTACCACAACCCTATCTTTCAGGACAAAAAAAAAAACCCACTGAGATACAATCAGATTTCAAGCATTCTTGAAGTAAATATGTGAAGAAGAGTTTTCCAATGGCCGCAGCACATTCCTGGGAGAAAGGACTCCTGGGGTTCATCTGACTCCTTGCCCGACTTGTGCCAAGTCACTTGCCTGCTGCATGCCCATAAACCAGCACTTTGCTAACTCAGAGGACACAAGGTAGAAACACTGAAAGAGCTGAAGCAAGCCCATTAAGACTGCTTTTTTCTGATGAACTTGTGTCACCGCTCCATGCATTACTGTGGTCTGTAATTGCCTGTAGAGCTGTGGTATTGGTGCACATTGCTCTCGAATATTCACACCTGGGTCCTTTTCCTTGCCCTCCAATTGACTTTTCCAACAGGACACTGATATACTCGTCTCCAAAGCCATTACACTTCGTGTAGGGATGGAGGGATTGCTTACGTACTGTCTGCTCTTAAGCTATTTTGGTAACCTTCACTGGACACTCATCTACCAGTGAAGAGGGCACTATATTAGGGATTATCTACCAATGCATTGAAGTTTTCCAGTCCATAAGAAGCAATCTGATCCCCACGCCATGGCTTCAGAAGATGGCAAACGTAATTCCTGTCACAACAGCTGACAGACTAAAGCAGGAGTAACGACACACCAGGGAATGGGATCCTCAGCACGTGTTTCCCTCCACCAGTTGTTGCATTTGAGCAGGAATGCTTCCCTGGCCCTGGTGCACTGCTGGTGATAAAATGCTTCTTGTCATCCCAAGGAATTAAGCGTGCAACATGGCTTTAGATGTCAAGCTAAACAGTTAATTGCAGCATGGAACATTAGGTCCTGTCTTCCTCCGCACACAAGCAATCCTGCAACTTGCCATTCACATGCCCAGGAACTCGCTTAGTCCATAAGTAGCCAAGACCACAATCCTGAGATAGGCTAGAAGAGTAGGATAGACAGCCAGTGGTCACTTGTCACCTTCCAGGATCAAGCTTTAACTGAGTAAACTCAGGCAGTCTCCCATACGTGGAGAAAATCTGCCTAGCTGACTTATTTTTGACAACTGCAGTTCAGTTTCAGTTAGTGATAAGAAGCAGGTAAATGTAACAAAACATATCAAGCAAAAATAAGATAGAACAGGTCCCCTCCTGGTAAATTTTTCCTATAAAGTGGAAGGAAGCTAGTTCTCACTTCCTGAGAGAATTATAAAGGTATGCAGATTAACAACTCTGTTCTGTTTCCTTAAAAAACTGCCATTTCTCCTAAGCTGTATTAAACCTTGTGCTTTAAGCAGTACAAGATGGTGCTGCTCAACCCTGCAAAAACAATAAGCCCGTGTGTATGGCTACAGAGCATCCACTGCCCTGCTGGAGCTAAGCAAATTATAACCTTCACTTCTTTCTGAGCAACAGCCTCAGCTGCAGAAAAATGATTCTTTCAAATGACAATATAAAATGATGCAGCCGAGCTGCCTGACTTCATTCCCCGAAAAGAGATTTTCTCTCGGGACACAATCTGGTTTGAGGGGAGGGAGTTATCTGAACACGGCATCAGAATATCAAGGATGTAGCTGCAAGCAGTGGTTTGACTTCCCTTGCAGAGAGCATTTCTTCAGCAGATATGGAAACACTCGCACACAATTATTGAAAAGAAACAGAGTTATCCTATGAACATGAAGTCAAGGAGCCCAGAAAGAGGTAGAAATATTCATTGCAATGGGAGCACTTTGGAAAGCAATGTAATGCAGTGACCAAGTTTGGAGGAGCACAAACCCTGGCAGCAGGCCAACTTGCAAGTATTCTAAGGTGCAGCACAAAAGCTGCCCAGCAAAAGGATCCATCCTGGAGGAAAAAAAACACGCAAGGCTGCAAGAAATAGAGACTTTTGTTGCTGAGGTTTTTTTAAACAAGGCTAAACAGAAAGACAATCTCAGTAGCTGGTTGATGGAGAGAAAAAAAAATAGAGGTGAGTTACATCTTAGGACTTCTACATCCAGGTGTTCCATGTTTTTTTATCCTCAGTACCTACTGAGTGACTACACCTCACTGGGAGCGTGAGTGAGTATAGCACAAGTGTGTATATCCCATAAGCTTCTGTGAATAAATCCGAGCCAAGGTGAGTAGTTTAGAAGTCACAAGAAATGAGAACCTGCCTCATTTGCCTCACTACTGCTCTGTCGCATGGCGGAAGGTGGTATCTTCCTAATGATAGCAAAGAGAGAAAATCACATTCTCCCGATCTCACAGACCATCACTGTGCAGAAAACACCGTCTGTGGGGTTTTTAGACATTGCCGGCTCTCTTGGCACATCTGGGCACCGGTGTGTCTTTGAAAGAGTTATTGGAAAGGAGAGAAATATGGAAGTATTCATTCTTACATTTCATTTAATTTCTTGGGAGGGCAGATGGGAGCAAGGGGACCCATTTGGAAATCAATGCAATGATGTGTTTTCACTCTAAAGTCATTAGCAGAAGCGATGAAGTATCCTCTCTCCTTGCTCTCTCACTAAACTACTTTCTCTTCTGCATGGGGAAAAACCTGCCGGCCCCATGTAAGGCAGCTCTTCCTGGTGAGGAGCCCAGGACCGGCAGACAGGCTGTGGCAAACTCCAGACGGTGCCGTTACAGAGGCTGGTTACCTGGTGGCACCATACGGGCTGCTCTGCCAAACCCACCAGCCTTCACCATAACAGGCTGGCAGCTGGTGGTAGAGAACAACGCTGAGAGAGGGG
>JAUBNY010000429.1:4464927-4481317 GCA_032275445.1 Crypturellus soui | reverse complement strand
GCCCTGGGTCGTACCAGCTTTTTTTCTCTTCTCTGGGATGAAGGCTAACTAGATAGAAATCAGTTTTCACGGCACTGCAAATTAGGATTGTGATGTTGCAGAAAAATATATATTTTTTTTAATTCGTACAGCTCCTCACAGTCATTTCCGTAAGGCACAGAAAATTTCAGAGATAGCAGAACCATTTCCAATTCAAATGTCTGCTGCACCCTCAGCATAACACCTGCAGCCTGACCCGCGATGGGTAAGGATGGAGTAAGACACTGTTATCACACCTTCAGGTGCTCAGCCTGACAGGCACCTGAAAATAAAAAGCAAACGACATGCAAAATTACGCTACTTTTCTTCCAAAATCCTTGCAACCTCTGCCTCTGGTTTTGCCTGCGCTCTTTAAGGGGCAGGTTATTTGAAAGACTCTTATTGCAGGCAGGCTTTGAAACCATGCAGATTTTCGATGGTGCAGCTTACACGGGTTAAAAATAGCAGCTGATAACATGATACAACACTGCTGCCCGTCTCTCCAAAACAGAAGTGACGGGCAAGGTGAGGGAGCCTTAGCAAAGCAGACAGCCGCGGCGGGTATAACACCAGGGTTTATATTTTATTTCATTTGAAAGATCGAATCCGAGTTTTCCTTTCAGATCTTTTTCAGCAGATCACAGCCTCCTACAACAGCAGCACTGATGGCATTTAAACATCCACCGGTGGCAGGCCCAGACAGAAAATGGTGACCAAGCAAGCTCCATTTATGAAAACCAGGTGAACGTCCTCAGTGCAGCTACAAAGCACAACTGTTTGTTTTCACTGCCAAAGCTATGCGTATAGAAAATAAATTCCCAGCTCCAGACACCTCTCCTGGCTCCAGGGCAGTGACAACAGCAAGCCATGCAAAGAAGGACGGGCTACGAAAATAATGACTTAATTCTCTCTTAAATAAATGAGTGAGCCAGCTCTCCTCAAAGTCACGATGCAAAACCACACCAAGGGTATAAACCTCGGGGTTTCGGGGAAGCTCTCACCTGGCACTGGGCAGTCTGCTGAACTGAACAGAGGCCGGGAGAGGAGGCCCCTCGCTCCTCCAATCGATCCCCACCGCTCAGTAACAGCGCCCGCCTGGTGCAGAGCCTCCAGCATGGCATTCACTCTGCTTTCCTGGGTTTTTCCATCTATAACATGGGAATGATCATGTCTCATTTCCTTGCAGAGATGTTATTAGGGTTAATTAGCTAATGTTTGTACACTACTTTGAAAAATGTAGCAGCGCACTCTATGTGTGTGTACATATATATATATATATATACACGTATAATGTCCTATTATCATAACCATCTGTGCCAGTGGGAAATTTTAATTGCTGAGCCAGCTCCTGGGAAAGACCTGCCATTCTATAATATATAGGTCAGAGGACTTTGTGAACTGTGAAGGTGATGATAACACGTTTCAGTGGGGAATGCAATGAGACATGAGGTAATGCTAAATTTGGTATTAACAAGGAGGTGTTTACTAACAATGTGAAAGCAAAGAGAAACCTTCTGTGCCTTCCAAATGAACTGAGTACAAAGGCAAGTACTCTGAATCTCTATTCAGAAAAATAAACACTTTTTTTTTCAATTTAAGAAAAGAAAAAATACTGAGAAAACAGTGACCTGCATGTCAAAATGCAAAGAATGAAATAAGTTAAAGGCTAAGCTAGAAGAAATACATGTGAAAGCGATTCTACTGCTAGAGAGAAACAAGTGGGTCAAAATAAATGGCTCCTCTGGCTCTTAGCTCATTTCTTAAATGAGAAAAGAAGTTGGAGAGGAAACAGAAAAGACCGAGTTATGATGTCTGAATACATGCTGGAGGTAAAATATTATAAGGCATAAAGTTAAGGGGGCAAACAGTAGGGTTTTTGTTTTGCTTTAGCCTGAAAGAGTAATAGGAAACAAGTATATGTTTATATAAATACATCCAAGGAAAATACGGGTAGAGAATGGGTCTATTGTTGAACAAGGCAGGAGATCGCGTAACAAGAATCCAGATGGATGAAGTATTCAATAGTTATTTTTCTCTGTGTTTTGTACAAAGGCCAGAAACATTAGGCAGAAGATAAAATTCATGATCTAGATAAGCCTGGAAAAAATGAACAAAAAAAAGAAATGTGAAAGTATATTCATTTAATGAATGTGCCAAATTCTTCCTATAACAAACAACTCCTGAAGTCAATGGAGTTAAACAAGGGACAAATTTAGCACACATTTTATAACTCAATAAGACCAAACGACATGCACAGAAGGGATCTAAAGAAACCAAATATATACTGAGATCATTAAACTGCTGTTGAGCAGCCTTGAAGCTCATATGAAACTGGCAAGATGCTAGTAGTTTGGAGAAAAAGAGATTGTAGGGAAAAAAAGATATGACATTAGAATGGGGTAAGAGGAAGAGTTAGGAAATTCCAATCAACTGTTTTATTAGAAGAAATAAAATAAGCAACATGAAAACAGAACGATGAATAAAGTTTCTATCAAGAATGATTCTGACCAAACTTGAATGTCTTCCAAATATGCAACTATCTTGGAGAAAATGAATACTAGATTAAATAAACATTCTCTACTATTTATTTCTATAGGATTACAGGCATACATGAAAGAGTATGATTTAAACAACACCGCCATAAAAGCAAAGAGAAGGAGAAGGTCCTAGGTCATATTCTTAACCCAGCTACCCTGGTATAAGTAGGGAATACTCCCTGCAGTGGATCTGCCTCGGTGGAGCTGGCAGCCAAGGCTGGCCCAACCTTGGACCCAATCCCTCCCAAGTGTGAATTAATGCTCTTAGGGAAGGTGCTCACGTAGCACACATGGATAATGACATTCTCAGCTCGCCTTGGGAAGCAAAGCTGCACAGCGTGCTCCTGCGCGCTACCTGAGCCGAGCACCACGCGCCACAGCAAGGCACAACACACACCGCGACGCACAGTCGGACCTCACAGGTCCTACCCAGGCTGCCACACAAAGGCGCAGTTATAAACCCTGGCTCTGATGAGCTTAAAACTGAATTGAGACCACTGCTTCGTTCAGCCAGAGATCAGCATTACGAGTGGGAAGGCTCCCAAAGATTTCCAGTCATCTTGTAGCAAGGATGCGCGTCTTCTGTTAGCGTGCTCACCAAGAGCTTAAGTAGTTCAGGTATCCTGGAAAAGGGAGCAAGCTAGACAGCTGGCACTTGGAACAAATCTGTATGTGCATTCTTATATTCTACTCAAAATTCTGTGTTAAAATAATGTATTTGCAGTATTGTATTACAAAATTGCAGAGGACAAAATTGCTGTAATACCATTAGGCAGTACCATTAGATCTCCAAATGCTAGCATGTTAAGAACACTGTTTTTACAAAAATTACTAAAATAGCAGCAATAAAAAACTTTATTTAATGGTTAGATCACATTTATAAAAGGTACCAACTAGTACCTGATGGCAGGAAGAGGACTGATTTGCCTCCACTCCAGTCCTCTGCTAACAGCCTAATAAGAAAATATCTATCCCTTTGATCAACACTGAAGATACTACCAGGCAGTGCAGAATTACCAGGGCAGTGGAAGTTTGCCTGAAATCACATAATGATCCAGCTATTGAGAGGAAATGGACACACTCAAAAAGGATGAGTCTTCATTCAGACAAAAGGTACAGTGTCCCAGGAAAACCCAACGTCCAGCACATTACGGGAAAAGCTCTTCCCCCGACATTAAAAGCACTAAGAGGTATTAAGTGGGCAACAAGTGCAAGGGGCTCGCAAGGCACTGCAGCTGCAAGGTACGTGCTGGCCAGGAGGGTATAAATAGGGACCCTGGTGGGAGCAGGGAGGAGACAAGAGCTCTCCCAAGCTACACGTGGACCCATCCGTACCAGAACGGTCTGCCCGTGTCATGTGAAGGTTATAGATGCAGCGGAGAGATAAATTCAGAGAGATGCTGCAAAAAAGGAGCAACCGATTGAGGATGCATGAAGGGCTAGAGGAAATTCACTTATAGTTTAGGGAAAAACGAGGGAGCGAAGACAATTTACACATAATTGAAAAATAGCAATATTACAGCAGCGAGGGAGCAGATAATGTGCAATAGATGAAAAATCATAAGCAGCTTGAAATAAAGATTTATATTATAGGCCAAAGTAAACCAATAACAAAATGAGTTGCCAGGGTAGGGACTTCCTTGCTCCTACCCAAGCAGTTCTTCTACTAGGACCATATCTCAAAATCCTTTTATCTTAGATTATTTGCCCCGTCTGTGAAGGTACTTTGCAAAAAAAAAAAATCATCCCTAATAACAAGCAAGCAAGCAGCAGCTGTCCACAGTATTACGAGCTGTCCATTTAGGAGAATCTCAACAACATCTGGCTTGTTTCTCTGCCTCCCAACAAGCATATAACACATGCTGCAAGGGACTGCATTTGAATATCATCCTGCTTCTTAGTGTGGATGACTCATAAGGGATATCCTGATTGCAAATCCTAAGCCTGACATTTGGAACTGCTTCTCCAGGATGCGCTCCATTGCTCCTTTAAGTTATAGGACATTTAAAAGCCAGGCAAGGCCTGCTGCAACAGCTGTAGATCAAAAGGCCCACAACACGGGAGCTCCCGTTTCTTGGAAGAGCAACAATGAATTTCTACTGGGTGTTTTGTTTTTGCAAAGGCAGCTTGCCTTGGCAAGACAGGAATGGGAAAGCAAGTTGATTCAGGCTCGCCGATCCTTTTCGGAGTTCATGGCCCTCATGAAAATAGCCTTTTTTTTCCGCATAGCTTTGGGGTGACAGACGATTGCTGAGAAGAGGTTGCAAGGGTGGATTTTCAGGGTATCTGTCCTCCAGTTTTTCTTTTGTCTCCCTCTGCAAGCTGTTTCATTGCATGCATGGAGTGCAATGGGAAATTCCTCTGATATCAGTACCTGCAGACATACTGTAATGCCCAGCATGCAGGTTTTTGCGTAACCCTTACAACATTAATTTCCACGTGATGGGTTCACAACTTGAAAGGAAGAAGGGTTAAAAGATTCTTCCAGTTCAGGGTAGAAGAATTTGCTGCCACTCATTTTTTTGATGCGTGCACACTAGCAGACTAATAACTGGCCTTTGCAAAGTGTCCGCTCCAAGGTTGGTTTTGCCCTCAAGACCTCCAGTGCTCCATTTCCAGCAGGACGCAGTCTAGTACTTTTGGAAGCCTCGAGCCTGGCAGAAAGGCTACTTCCAGCTGCTATATCAGCAACTCAGGGGATCAGTCTGGTGCCAGGTGGCTTAACTAGAGATTATCACAAGCTGTGCTACTCCCCAGGCCTTTTTTAGATGGCTTCTCCACTCTCCATGAAGTTCCTGTGGGTCTTTCTGCTTCTGGGAAAGCAAGCATTGAGTGCAGCATCCAGAAAGCGAGGCATCACCACAGCCTTAGAGAAAACTCTAAATGATGTAACAGAGGAGGCTCCTTTCCAGGAGGTATTAAGGAATCACAGCCAAGTGGTGCCAAATCCTCCTCCTTTGGTGGCAACAAGCATCAGCACAGACCTCTGGGCACGGCACCGAGCGAGCTGCAGCCTCAGGGGCATGGTGGGGCCTTGCGCTCCCCTCCAGACTTGACTTTGCCTTTGCTGTTTGCCAGGGCTCTGCTCCATGCCAGAGACTTCTGTAGGCCACAGAGCTTGGAAAGCAGAGTGCCACGAGGAAGGAAAAGTCTTCTGAAATACGGTTTTTAATAACTTCAGGCTCATATCAGAGAGCATCTTCCAGGGACAGTACACTGAGTAATTCAAGAAGGTCACTGTATTTTTCCCCGAACATCTTGGCTGGTTATGAGGGATGAAGATGTTTTGAAGTAACTTGGTGCATGATACATGTTATGCAACTATTTATAAAGTACAAAATTAAGTGAAAGACAAGCCAAAAGCACTGTCTCCATCTCCACCATTGGAAATGGGACATTGTTTTGCTTTGTCCCTTAACTTCTCAAGCAAGTAGGATGCTAAACACCCCAAAAGCTTAAACTAACTCACAGGTCACTCTTGGCAATTTACCTGCTCATGTTTTGTGGCACTTGTTAGGAACGAATTTATCTTTCACTGTTCCTACACAACAGAAGTTTCAGCCCAGCTAGGACAGGAGAGAGAAGAACAAGGGGAAGAAAAGCTGAGCCACCTCAGCCATCAAGAGCCAAATTGCAAAAACTAAAAGTTGCAGAGCGCTACAGACAGATTTCACGTCATCCTAAAGCAGAACCAACAGCATTTAAAAGGCAAACTATTTTCAGCACCAGCAAAAAGAACTCAGGGATTAAAATACCAGAATATCAGTGCACCTTCTTGTTTTGCCTACTCACATGGCCAAGGCAATTATCTCCACTCTCTGCTCACTGGAAAAAGGGCAGAGGCTTGGAAAGAAGAGTGAAAAATACTGTCTACAAAAAAAAATGTTTTGCACAAAATCTTTATATATATATGTATAATATTATATAATGTATTATCTCTAAAGAAACTAAAATAATATGAAGACATGAGGTAGGAGACTGCCATCTCATAATACAAAACCACCCTTCTACAGAACCTGTATAGGGTAGATCAATAGCCCAGCAGGACACCAGAGACATCAGAGCATCCCGGGCCACCGCTGCACAGCAGGGACAGGCTGCTGTAGCAATTTTGGAAAAGTTCAGAGTTTTTTTTTTTTTTTTAAAGTGATTAAATGCTCCCTTTCCTGTTTCTGTTTGCAACAGCCAACAGACTGTTAGAGAGATAACTCCATTTTAGAAGCACTTTACAGGTCACCTTTCAGAATCCACCATGTAGTCCCACACTGGCTTTCTATTTCCTCATCATCCTTTAATCCTTGATAGGACTGTACTGCACAGCCTGGTGTTCCCAAGTTTCCTTAGTATCAGGTTATATGAATCACAGCAAGATCCGCTGTCCATAATTTTCCATATTGACGCCTGTGAATATTTCACGTTTTTAAAGCCACAAAAGTCAAACTTTGGGGGCAACAGCAGGGGGGATATCACTGTTCAGGCCTACATCAAAGTAAACACCACTTTCCGGCAGATGCCCATCCAACAGACGAGACGCTGCGAGCACCAGAGCCCACCAGCAGCAGGATGACTCCTAATTAGTAACAAATGGAGCATGGGAATGCATGGAATGGGGCTGCCTGTGTCCGTGTGCAATAATTAGTAACATGCTGCATGATGGGTGGTATGTGACACTGTAAATCTGGGAAACTCCACTTCAGAAAAGCAGCAATGGGGTTAGACTCTCCAACGAAACACAGAGCTTAAGAAAAGTATTGAAAAGATACATCATGGCAATAGCCAAAGAATGTCCGAGCTGGACGCTACGTGTTAGACCAAAAGCCCAAATCAGCCCCACTGCTTCCAGCAGCTTATGTATTTTAAATGAAACCTCACAATTCACATCTGAATTAAAGAAGGAATCTTGGGATGAGACCTCTCCAGGAAAGTCTAGGATAAATAACGTACCTACACAAACCAGTGCCATGAAGATGTGGGCAGAAGACCACGTTTCAGCAGGGGTGTCTCAGAGAAACGCTGGCAGGAAGGATGCTGCTCTCACACCCGTGTGCTGGGAGAGATGATATCCACATTTTTAAGTCAAACACATGACAGTGCTACCATCACATAGTTCTGAGAGTACTTTGATATGTCATCTTCACCCACCATAGCGTCGCTGTTGCTTTTGCCTCTACTATTTTTAAATGTTGAAGAAAGAGATGGCTGTTGACCTGGGAAGTCAATTTGCTGTTAGAAACTGCTCTCTTTTTAAAATCCTCCCTTGTTATTTTTGTGCAGCATATGCACCGGTAAAAATAGACTGACGGCCTCAATAGCTGGTAAAGTCCTGAAGCACCACACAGATCTGTTGCAGCCTTTCTGGGCACCCTGCAAAAGTCATCGCTCCCTCTGGACACTCAGGAAGGGGCTGGGAAGGAGGTGCATAGCGGATACGCTGCCATTTCCAACTATGCTGCTCTAGGGACGTTGCAACATACATGGGTGAAGTTTACTTTTCCTGTTCTGAGTTTCCATGTCATAAAACTCAACCCTGCAATGAGTTTGCTGGTGATGCTTTGGGAGTTATTCTGAATTCACTGCACACCCTAACCACTAACTGACCAGCATCGTATCCTTGCTACAGGCTGATTCTGTTCCTGTGCAATCCATAAGCAAGAACACCTCAAAACTCACTGCAGCAGCAGCCCGCCTCAGGTACGTCACGTCAACACCATGCAGACCATGGAAGCTCACATTAAGCTATGCTTTCAAATGTGGCTAGTGCAATATTATTAGTTTAACAACTTGTGCAACGAACAGCTACATAACATTTCTTAGAGGCAGGTCAACAGCCGGCTATGACATGATCTGCTATGTTTGCTTCCTCTGCTCATCTTGGAACTGGGGACTCTGAGCTGAGTGAATACAGGAGCTGGACCGTTAAAATATTTGTTGTGCCGTTCCTGAGCAACCAAAACTAAAATTGCATTCGGTTGGTCAATCAAGTCTCTTAATTTCTGCACTGCCGTTGGCAAGACACATCTTCTGTTCTATGCACATGTGCAAATCCAGCTGCTCTGCCTCCTAGTACGTGGCAAGCAATCAAACATAAACGTGGACATTTAAACCTCAGCCAAACTCAGACCCATGCAATGCAAACGTATGCACACAGACACACAGACTTAAATGACCTTTTGTATGGAAAGAATCTTTTGTTATTGTTCATCATGATGATACTCCTGCTTCAGGAACAGCCACTGATCCTGAAATACAAATGGGGCTTTGCTCAAGGAGAGCAAAGTTATTCCCTTTTGTCTATGCTTGTCATCTGGACAAATGTCTAAATGTTGTAATGATCCCAGATATCATTAGAGACCCCATGAACGAGCGTAGAGACAGAATAGGCAATGCTCTGTGCTCCCACTGCACGGCAATTGCTACTCTCACGGGTTTCCTTAAGCCTTACTTCCTCTGTAGCAATAACTCAGGTAGATGCAGGAGGGCAGATGTTGTATGAATCTCACCCAAATTCCCATAAAGTTTAGATGCTTGCCTCACATGAGTGAAAAAAAATGGTATTTTATTTTCTTCTTATTATTATTAATATTTTAAAGCCAACAGAACTATGTAAGTCCTCCCTTCCTTTTCTAGAGGAGCCAATAGTTCCAGCTAAGCCTTCTGGTTCCCTCTGCTGCCATAAAAAGGTGCAGAATGCCTGAATTTGATCACTACCGTGTGAACATCCGGCTGTGGTCTTGGAAGGAACCCAGAGTTCACTTCCTCTCGGCCCAAGACGGCTGCAGGGATCACTCCAGCCCTCCACAACTACTGATCCAGAGGGAGAGGCAGTGCGGGAAGTGAGGGTCACCTCGCAGCTGGAAGGCTGCAAGAGACGCTCAGCTTTGGCTCAGGCTCCTTCAAAACAGCTAGGCTTCATAAGTGTCTGTCTACACATTGCACAGGACTGAAAGGAGCAGGAAGAAAGATCAAGAAGCCAAAAAACTTAAGATTTCACTTTCTACTAGATTTCCAAGATCATTCTCCAGGAAGTCATTAAAGTCAGGCATCCTTCTAACCAAAACAGAAAATAAGACTCACGACTAAGAAAAAGGGATCAAAATACCCCAACTATAGGGAGGTTTTGTATGGTTTCCACCTGGCATTAAACTTAGGGTTGGAGTCACTGTGAGTCACTCAGCAGAAGGCTAGGCTGCCTGAGGGGATGCCAAGATAGGGAGCATTTCCATATGAGAAGGCAAAGTGAAAGTAGAAGTCTTGTAAGTCACCCCTCATTTACATCCCTTTTAACTCCAGTCTGAGGCACAGCTGTGCCAGGTCCAGCCTGGGATTCCCCCTCGCTTCCAATTGCCCAAGAGTTCCTGTGAAGCAAAAGATATCCCAAAGCTGGCAAGTTAGGTGCTACACTAAAATTAAGTCCTGCAGTTTACTACTGCTCTAACTAGCCACAGCTCCACCTTCCTGAAGGCACCCTCTTGTACCAACAGTGAGATAACCGCATGCCCCAAAGTCCCAAGACTAAAATATGCGTGCACTCGCTGAAGGGAGGTGGCTCTCCCCAACCCCACACTTACTCATGTGACGCAGAAGCAACTACTCAACCAGCTGGAAGTCTCTACAGCACCCTGATGCAGCAGGACTACCTGAAATGAGTACCCCAATCTCCTCACCTTCACCCAAGGTGGCAACAGGCTGCTCAGCTCTGACCAAGAGCGGCATATCTGCTAGATCTGGGTAGCCTCTCTCCGACTGTCTTCACAAGCAAGAGACATGACAAAACCTTGGCATAACAGGCACTGATATCTTATGTCAGTCACTCGTTTTGTGGTAGCTCAAGTGTATATATTCCAAAGGACAGCTTCCATCAGTAGTGCCACTTGAAATGTAAAGAACAACGTCACTGAACACTGGCTAAGGGGTGAAGAACTATATGAAAGTTCAAATCTAAGAGAGGACTTTCAAACAAGCATGCGCCAGTAACAGAAAACACAGTAAAACACTGATTAACAGAAAGATGTACGTCAATCTTCTAGGTCAGCTCTCAATAATTCGAGAAGAAACTAGGTCATAAACTCATTTGCTTTATTATTTTTTTTAAACACAACTACAGTGACTTCGATGGAACTTTTCCATTCTTAAACCACTAGAAGATCTCTCTGATAGTGTATGTGACCTACATGGAACTGAAATAGCTTCTCCTCACAATAATGATAAGCGTGAGGAAGATCATTGCAGCACATCCTTATCAGATCATTAGGAACCCAAAATTTAGGCAAGGTTCACAGCAAAACTTGAGGCCGTGAAACCAAATTCAGATTTCATTATGAGTTGCTGAGTTTGAGTTGCTGGTCCGAGCTTAAAAACATATGGAATGGGTAAGGGAGAAATCAGCAAATATTTCCACGCTTCTCTGTAACTAGAAACCACAGAGCTGTATCTCAGGGAATATCTCATATAAATCACACAGCTCTACAAATAAAATACATTATGATCTTTTACTCTTTGGAGGAAAGTTGACACCAAAAGCAGGTAGGAAAAGAAAGAAAGAAATAACCACAGCTTGCGGCCTAAGCACATAAAGGAAAGTCAACTAACATCATTAGCTGGCTACATCCTTTGGGGCTTATGACTACAGGTAGTCTGTGATACACTAAATGTCTGTCTGTGCGTGGCATCTTCTGGTAAGGAGGTAAATGTTTATTAGCAGAAAGCACCACTAGCAAAATGCTGAAGAATTTCAGCTATTTAATTAAGCAGTCAATCTTCCAGCAAGTCCCAGCCCCAAGTTCCCATCACGCAAGTACCTAGGGCTGCTTCTCTATGCTAAGTAAAAGGGAAAGAAGCGTCCTACTTTAAAAAGCACTGTCACTTCTGAGAACTGAAGTGTGACCTCTCCTCGGCACAGCCTCCTAAAACAAAGCTGCTGCAAACGTGGGGAAAAAAGTAACCAGCTACTAGAAAACGTTCAGATTTGTGTTAACCAAGTATCCATCACGGCAACAAAAGATCAGATAAATACAGATTTGAAAGCGGGCGGTTATGAAGTGACTCAGTGCAGCGTTTCGGCTCTTTTAAAACAAATTAAAAGATAAAACTGAACAATTCTTTCATTTCCTAATAGGAAAGAACTCCTTGCCTGGCAGGCGACTGTTGCTAAATTCTCTTCAGAAATGCACTGTTTGCTTTCAAAGCAGGGGCAAAGGTACATTACAAAGTGTTTTAAGAAATGTATTCCCTCCTATTCCATATCCCCACCATGGATAATGTATAATAATGAAAGGAGGACGCATCTTAGAGCCCAGCGCTACAGAATCAGCAAGAGCTCTGTCTGCCGAAGACATCGGGATCCCTAGGGGTGCTCTTAAACCCCTACGTACTGAGCCCGAGCCGCAGTTCCTGCAGGTCTCTATCTTCTGTACGTGATATACACAGGCATGAGCAAGACTGTTAAACGACTTTACAGGAAATATGAGTGTATAAAGACCATCTTTCAAAACCCTTGGAAAATGAGAAGCTGCGTTTGCTGCCTGGCTTCTAGGAGAGCGAGATGCACACGGTCACGCTGGCCTGCGCAGCCCTCCCAGCACCGCAGGGACCCCCGAGCTCAGGGGCAGATGTCAGCCAGCCCTGGCCGCGCCGCTCTGCGAGGGACGGCCCATGGCACCACGTGCCCGCACGTGCGATGAGAACAGAAAGGGCAGAGGCACCGCCGGCCCCGCAGACACGCTCACGGCTGCCCGGCGCTGACAGCGCTCCGGCGAGACCTCGGCCGCGTTGCTCGCTGTCACGCCAGCGCGGCGCCCGGCTGGAGGTCGTGAGCCCCGCGGTGCCCCTCGGGCTCCTCTCCCTCCACGCGCGGCTGCTGCGGCTGGCGGAGACGCAGCAAAAGCACGGGGCAGAAAGCAGAACGCCACCCGCCAGCACCAGGAAACCCCCTCCCATCGTCCGCAATTCCTGAGCCACGCTGATTCTTTCCGCACGCTGTCCGAAGGGAATAGGGCCGGGCTATCAAGAGCCCTCACGGTGAGGAGGGTAAGCGCCACAGCCCCGCATCCACTTGTAACAGAAATTGTTCACAGCACTTAATTCCAAGAAAACTACAATTAATTGTGCTAAGGTATCAGTAAACACACTAGTTCCACCACTACGAGCCATTATTTTCCCTCCAAGCCATTTCACTGCTACCTTATTGATGGCAACGATCCACAGTAACGAAGCGACACTTAGCATTCTGCTCCATACTGAACATTAAGTTCACTGAGTTATGGTATCAATGCCAGATTTAATCTTCTTTTCTTTCCAGTAGGTCAAAAATTCCAGTAACATAAGAACAGCTGTGCAAGTCAAACACCTGTCCTTAATCAAATGTAAATGCTCGGGTTTATACTTGGTATAACTCAAAATTACAGCTACTTCTACAGTGAATATTTTTATATCATCTGGCCAGACTATTAAAAAAAAAAAGACATTTTAGCGTGATTAAGCCAGAATGGAGTAAATTGCCAAGTTGCTTTAGTAAATACTAGACATCCTTGATATTAAGTAAAAAGGCATCAAAAGTAAACCGTAACTGAAGGGCCTGAAAGGTCTCCAATAGATACCCCAACACCAGAAAAGCACAGGGAAGGAAGGGAGCTCAGGGAAGGAAGTTTTGCCGGTGCCAGAACCATGGACCAAAACCTACAGAAGGTACCACAACCACAGAGCTCAGGACAGTCAATGGTTCAGTCATGTGGCTCTTACTCATAGACCAAAGTAGGGCTAGTGAAACTAATAAACTTTTTTTTCTTGCAAACACTGTTCCAGGAAAGAGTGTTTGCAGAACAACTCGTCAGCACTGAAGGATTACACGGCCTCAGAGGAAGGCTGAGCAAACCCACCACATGTTGTGCAACGATGAGGAAGGTTGTGGAAGAGAAGCTTGTGCTAAAACATGAAATGTTACTTCCTCTGCACTACGAGCAAGTATTAATACTTAAGACACATTCTCCTTCGCATGTGTAATTCCACTAAATTATTTCCCGCCTGCTTCCTGCAGCACGCTGATCTGCAAACAGCCACCATGCTGCAGAAAGAAGAGGGTTCTTTACGGCTGTTTTAAACTCATACTCTTTCCGTTTCGTTTAATGATCACACATTCTGCATCTATACACACACACACAAAAAAAAAAAAAAAAAGCAGCAGCTGATTGGTTTCTGCTTTGCCATCCGGTCTGGTTCAATCACAGCTTCTCCTGGGTGTCTTCTTTCTGGACCAAATAATCCCTTCTGCTCGACTATCATACCCAAATACTCCCCTCGGGCCCCCAGACTTTCATTATCCTTTCTGCTGTTTGCTCTGTTTTTCTTTTGCTCTTGGAAATGAGACTACTAAAACTGAACTAATTACTCTAGGCTCAGAGGATGTGTTATGCAGGTGCTGAATTGCATGCATTTTTCTTACGCCACAACCAATACTGGTGTGTGTATTTAGATATCTACGGCGACCATTTCAGCACTGCACTGCAAAGCCAACAGTTCTGCTGCACCTTGCAGGGGAGCAACGAGTCCCTCCACCTCCACCTGAAGGCACCTCAGTCACCATCGACTGCAGCAGTAACAACTATGCCCTCGTTTCCTCTACTCCTTTAGCCTAAAATGTTGTCCTTTACTGCAAAAATGCAGGTTTTGCCCACACCCTCCCCAGTCCAGACCCTTCTGAACCAAAGGACGTCACAAATCCCACGCCCAAAAGCCACCAGAGATCCCAGGCTGCCATCAGCACCTTCTTATTCCAACCAAGGCGCATCTGGCCAAGGTGGTTACAACCACACAACGTGTTGCCCAAGCTGCCCGCGGGCCTTGGAGCTCCTCTTGAGGCTACTGGTCCCACTCTGCGCAGCAGCCAGCCCCATGACCAGCTCAGTTTGGTGCACAGAACACTGTGTGCACGCCAAGTAGCTAGTAAGCAGGCAGCAGCATTCCAATTAAATTCCCAAAGAGTCCTGAAGTATAGCCCTAGGTTGGGCAAATTAGAGTCGTCTCATCTCAAGGTGATGACGGCAAGAACGACAGCAAGGCGCTTTGCAGAGGAAGCGCTTGCAATCACTGCACCTCTAAATGAATAGCTGTAATAGCTGTAAATGAAAGAAAAGTTATCTGTGCTAACAGCCAACACCCAGGCATCCAGGGCCAACGCAGAATCTTAGAAGAGCGTTCATGATTCAACAGCTGATGTATCACATAGGCACAACCTGTAATTAAAGGTGGCTATAGAATCTTACCATGACATTTTCCCAGCCCTCCGATAACTACTAAGTCTATTCAAAGCTGAGCACTCATTCAGCTCATCTCTAAGTCTCCGGCACCAGTTTGCTCCATTGTATCTCTGATCAGGAGACAGACACATCAGAATTCCCATCCTGATGGGCTTGATCATTCCCATCACCACTGGACTCCTACTTAGCCCACCCACACACACTCAGTTTCCACAAGCTGAAGAGAGGTGATGGCCTTTCCTTCTAAACAAAAAGGCTATCTGTATGCTCAAGGGGGAAATGAGATTTGGCCAGGGTATTTCTTCTCTGACATATTTAATCCTGCTTTAGAAGCATTCAGCCACCACAGTTCCTTTAATAGCTGGTGTATATCAGACAGTGTCACTGACTTTCCTACATTGCCTCCCAGCTTTGGAGTGCAAAAAAATGCTAGAGAAGTTTAGACGCCTTTGTTTTAGGTAGCAGATTACCTCATTGTTCCCAAATTTAAAGCTGTAAAATATTTGGCCTATATCCTCCTTATCCTAACTATGATCCACAAACTATGCTCTTTAAGATGGAAGGCAAAACATCATATACATTCCATGCAAAAGACAGGATTTTTTTCAGTAAAAGTACTATGTACATCACTAGCTTCTGCTACTGTATCATCTACTCTGTTTGTGAGACTGTTTTCACTATCCAAAGCCACTTGACATGCAAAGCAATTTTCTGTGAGCATAAAGGAATAATATTAATACTAATAATATTAATAATAATAATAATAATACACAACAGCAAAACAAGGAGGGGAGCAGAGCATTTTGTTTTTTCGTATTAAGGTAATTGTCTATTTTGAGAAGTCTATCTCCTTGCTGAGAGCCAGATAATTAAACCTAGGTTCTTATTTTTAAGATCTAATTTACTTTTGAAAACATATGCTGCTAGACTATTTTTAGGACTTTTCCTATATGGGACAGCATAAATAGGCTAGTTAGTAACCATGATGTGTTACAGTCCACGACGAGCAGATTTCACTGTGCAGTTTTTATGCTTAATGAATCTGTAAAACAATGGAAAAAAAACCACACTTCCCTTTCAAATGAAAAATAAATAGCTACAGAGAGATGCTGTTACTGATCTTAAGTTTCGACAACATTTATTTTTAGCTAAATCTGGGCCTACAAGTTTGACTCAACACGGTTTCTCTCATTTTTTTTTAATCAAATGTGAGGGCTTGTCCTCGTATCTGATAGGCCACTTTCCCACTGAAATCAAGGGGAGTTTGGTCAAGGATTTGGATCCTATAAGAATTTGGTCCTATAGGAGTTGATTTGTCTGTATATTTGGAACACGTGGTATCATACATTGCCCCACACAAAATGCACATGGGAGAACTGAAATAGCACCAAGAGCACAAGGATGCATTTTTAAGGTATGCATTTTTGTGACAGTTATTTAATACATATCAAATGAAGTTACAGCATTCCGGGCACCTGAATCCAACCTCTGGCATTACTGTTCACACTCTGCACCTTGGTGAAATATAATCCATGCACACAGGCTTGCGATCAATGATTCAGTGAAATTAATTTCAGCAATGCA
>JAUBNY010000429.1:4424173-4453238 GCA_032275445.1 Crypturellus soui | reverse complement strand
AGCACAGGAAAGAGAAAGCTTCTGCGGGCCTCGCCTGTGTTGCTGGGGAAGTCATGATCCTAATCAGGGAGGACCCAGGCCAGGCTGTAATTCAGCTCCTGCGAAGCAGGCGTGAAGCGCAGGTCGCTGCCGGAGGAGCCTCGGGGGCTGCCGAGGCGCCCATGGAGGCAGCGTGAGGCGCCGGCCCCGCCGGGAACATTGTTCATCCTGCCGGGATCGCTGCCCGCCCCGCGTGCCAGCCGCGCCGGGAGGAGCACCCTGGGGCCTGGGGATGGCAGGAGCAGGAGTGGAGACAGGGGCACCCGCCCGCTGCTCGGCCGCTGCGTTGCTCAGGGCTCTGCAGGCAGCAGCGGGAAGGATGAGATCCTGCGCCCCGTAGACCGGGCCGGACCCCATGGGTGGCAGCAGCTCCGGCACGCGGCTGGGGCACGAGGGCCCTCTTGGTTTGGAGGGCTGCGCACTCAGCTTGCTGCTCGCACCCAGCAGAGCCTACAGAAGACAACGGAGCAGAAAGTGGCAGGAAAATGCCTGATGTCCTTGAAACAGACTGCTGGTTTGGGGGATGAGAGCATCCCACCTGCTGCCGGCAGAAAACAGGGATGGAAGATCCTTGAGCCATCGCGCACCCCTGCCTTGTGGCTAAGGAAGAGCTACCACCTCTGCTCCAAACCTGACAGATTTCAGTCCATGCTCTTAAAATCACCCACGATTAAATTACTGCAGCCTCCCTAGATGGTCCGAGACCAGTTTAACCTTCCTGTTAGTAACAGTTTTTTTTTCCTTAACATCTAATGTTACCTTCTCTTTGCTGCCATGGTAAAGGACAGAAAGCTGCTCCCAGGTTTCGCTGGGAGTGCTCAGAGGCTCTGGGGTGTTTGCAAGGACACCGAGCGCAGTTATGCAAAAAGCCTCGCTGCCTCCCGCAGCCGCGAGAAGGCGAAAAGCTGAGGAGAGAGCACAGCCCTCGGCCTGACCCCGCGTGACAGGCAAATTGCCTGCCCGCTCCCAGAGAATTTATAGTTGTTATTTCTTATTTGCAATTTAAGGGTCCTGGTTTTGAAAGGAAAACATTCTTTCTGTGTGTTTAAAATACATTTCTTGATGGTGCCGTAATTCACACGGCCTTACATCCAATTTTAGGAGGTACAGTTTCTAGCGGTGTGACCTTTCCATGGGGAGAATGTGTGAAGGGAAAGCGAGAGGAAGGAAGGGAGCTGCGTTTGCTGCTTTTCCCTTTCTTGGAGATTTCTGCTGAAGCAGAGAGGGGAAGAATGGACTACATAAGGTTATCTGGAGATCCATTCGCACCTCTGCTTCTCACCAGTACTTAGAGCTTACTCACATTTCCTCTTTAAAAAGGCATGATGTCAGTTAACCTTATTCCCAGGCAGCCCTATTTGAGACAAGAAAGTCCATTTTTTTTTGGCTTTATTAAGGAGGTATTTGTGCATAGACAAACATGCCTTCTGCTAAGAAGATCTCTGCATCATACAGTCCCCCACCTGCACTGCATGGGCCACCTCTGATGTCCTTCTGCATCCTCTGCTCCTGCAGACAGGGTGAGGGTTTGCACAAGGGTTCCCAGCCTCCTTCACTTGGGGTTTAAGCACACAAAGTCTCCCTCCCTTCACCTCCCCCTTCCAAAAAGGTAGTTCTGGAAAGTTTTAGTGAGCCACCGGCCTACTCAATTAGTAATACAAGTCTCTGACACTAAGTGAGAACTTTTTATTTGTAGGCAAATGCCAAGAAAAGCACACAAAATAAGTTGTTTTAATATGAAAGGCCTTCTTTTCTCAATAATTCTTTCCTTTAAAAAGAAAACAAAACCCAGGCATTTTGGCACGAGATAAAATTTAATGAACTAAGTAGCATTAGGCAGTTTTATTTGTTCTAGCACATGCAACTTTTGCGTGTTCTCCTTGCAGTTTACTTCCAAACCTGGTTAAAGCTCTTTTTTTTTTTTTTTTTTCATATTGCAAAGGTCAATCTTTAACAGTGCAGCATTTTGTTCTTTCCTTGCCTTACCAAAAGTGCTACTTAATAAAACTCGGGAATCCCGTGGCGAGGCAGGGGGCTCCGCACGGGAGAAGGATCCTTCTGCAAACCCTCTGCAGTCCGGGAACCGAGTACCCGCGTGTCCAGGAATCAGACGATGACTGTAGAGTTTCCCGGGCAGCAGAGGTGTGAGCATGTGCCAGCCTTTCTTTTCGGCAATCACTCCCCCAGCAGATGCAGAATCCAAACCTTTTCCCTGCTCTTTCCCTCCCATTACTGATAGTAGACAAACTATGTACAGTCTTCATGAGGATTATCCTTTATCCACTTTATCCAGCCGGTGACATACTAGAGCTTCATGTTCTTTAAGAAATATGAGCTACTAAACTGCCTCTTCCATTTTTTTTTTCAGTTTTAAATATTTCCTGCATTTGCAGATGTCTAAAGGTCCAGGAACCAAGTGCGGCAGAAGCAGGGGCAAGGGCTGGAAACAATTTGTGCTTCAGATCCCCAGCTCCCAAATGACCCGTACTTGAAAGAAAAACCTGCTAAAAACACCTTTCCAAAAGGCTTTTTTTTTTTTTTTTTCTGCTTTAAAGTTCCCCTGTTGGGTATGTGGATACACCTTGATGCTTGGCACACATTTATCTTGGCTACGAAGGTGTCAGTACCAGTGGGAAAATAAGTTTTCCAGTACACAAGGTGAGATGCATGAGAGCTCCTTGCTGCCGATCCACAGCAGAAATAGACTGCAAATGCAGGGCTGGAGCCGAACTCAGGCCCTGGAGGGGGTGAGGGCTAAGGTTTACTGTGTAGACACGAGGGTTGTAGAAGGGCACATCGCCCCATGCTCCCGTGCCCCGCAGGCAGTGCCTCTCCTCGCTGGGCGCAGGTGGGTGCCCGCAAGTCGCTGTCGAGGTCGTGCTGTAAAAACAGCGCAAGCAAGGAGGGGAGGGAGGGCGCAGTTGGTATGCACAGATGGTTTAGACCCTATTAAAGAATAATTGCAAGATTTATTTATTTATAGAGTTGAAGATAAGCTCTTTGCGGACTCAGAGTGCCCCAAACCTTCCAAGCACGGCAGCTGTGAGAGCTCCGGGCCCTGATCTGGGCGCAGTTTCGCTGCAGGGTTTGAGCCGCCTCTGTCCTTGCAGCTCGTTGCAGGGTGCACCAAGGCCGCCTTCCCCTGTGGCACCGGGGCTCTCCCGGGGACCGCTGGTACCTGAGGACATCTGAGCTGGGGAGGGGGACAAAGCGGCTCGATTTAAAGGAGTTGGATTTTACAGTCTGCACTGGGGTGGGAAGGAGGTCTTCCCAGCAGCAGTGCCAGCTCCCGGGACCCTGTGAAGCTGCAGAGAATGTCACAAGGAGAAGCGATGGGAGCTGTTTCCTTGCATCGGATGAGGAAGGTGGCCTCGGAGAGACAGAGATGCTGTGATCCAGCGGGGAAACAGCGAGGTGAAACAGACACCGACAAGGCTCCGGCCAAACCTCAGCGATGGGATTTCCCCAAGGGGAAAGGGAACTGCGGGCAGCACTCATTGCCTTGGACAAACCATTGCATGTCTCCATGCCTCGATTTTCCAGCTGTGAGATGGAGATGATTATACTGACCTGCTTTATAAAATGCCTTGCAAACACCATACAACAGCTAAGCACTGTCATGATTATATGTATAATATCCCGCTGTAGCCTCTGGATGCTTGAGAAGGAATGGATAACGGTTGGAGTCCACGCAGACACTGTGCCAGATCAATGCAGGCACCGTTACAATGTTGATCTGGTCTCCTATTGCGTGTTCCCACAAAACCACATGGGGACGAAAAATCCAAACATGCCTCTTGGCTGACAAATGACTGAAGCTACGTTACGGGGAGGAAGAAAATGTGACCCCCTTGCAGAGACTGAACTGTGTATCTTTTGCTTTGATCACAGAAGGAGGAAAGTTTTGGCTGAGTTTTCTGCATATGAAGAGAATTGTCCTTGTTTTTTGTTGTTGCTGGATTGTTGTTTTCTTTTGCAGATGAGCCATCTGAATTTGATAAGAAGGCGGCCCCCTACCAGTGCATTTTGATGCTTAGCATACTGTCAAAGTGAGGCACTCATCAGATTTAAGAATTAAAAGCTATTTGGGAACAAAAATACTGTCCCATTTACTGACAAAAAAAAAAGAGAAATCCCCAAATAACCTCCATGCCAACCAATATCTCCTGTGCTCTTCTGCACACCCTCTATACTACCCAGCTCCTTGCATGCCAGTCATCACAAGTCAGTACCAACCAAATCACTAGAAGATCGACCCGCAAAAGCAAACCTTGCTTACCGTGCTCAACACACAGTGCTTTGAGGTATTGCTTGGGTGTTTTTCACAGGGGTCACCATGGAGGATCACCCTTGGCACACAAATGAGTGCAGGAAGGACCTACCAGAGCTGTGGGTCACCCCCACGGTACGTCACCCCACTGCGCTGTGTGCAGCAGCCTCCTGAGGCCCACGAGGTGTTGGGGCACCCGCTGCTGGTGCAGTGGGGATGTGCCAGGACACGGCAGGGTTACTGCAGGCACCCGCAGGATATCTCCTTTCAACCCCTGGGCATGATTTCTCCAGAGCTGCAGAGCACAGCATCCACCTTATCTCCTAAGTGGAAACAAAAGGAAACATCACTTTAAGATGATACCTCCATTCTTCTTCCTAAAAGGTGGGAAGCATTTCTTGACCTGTTGCCTTCTGATTCCTCTTCTGCAAAGAAAAGAAAACAAGCAAAAAACACAACCAAACAAAAAACAACCCTCAACAATACAACAGCACACAATAGGTTGATGCATCTCAACTTGTTGTGAAAAGCCATCAGCTGATACACAATGAGATTTGGCCCAAACATTCTAGGTAACAAGCAGGGCCATAAATGCAAGGATTACAGGCTTCAAATGTAGTGCCCAAAACCAGAATCCAACCTGTGGTTTGGTAGAAATGTTTCCCCCCTCAGAGATGGATGTTCACATATTCCCCTTGATCTCAGCTACTGCTTTGAAAAGTCAATTCCTTCAGGGAGAAAAAATATGTGCGCTATTAGACAGTTAAAAACTACCACATTAAAAGAAAATCAGGGTGTTTTGTTTGCATCTAGCTGAGCATCTCCGCACAGCGAAGGCCTCGAGCTCCCGCTTGGGATGCATGCAACTCCCTTCTCAAGTGAGCTATTCCTTTCTGCCACCCGCCAAGCTTCTTGTTTGGAAAAGAGATGGCATTTATTCAGTTGGTAAAGTAATCCGCCAACACATAATAATGCCCCTCTTGCAGCTCCTGGAAGAAAGCCCAACATCCACATTCTTACTGCTCGCAAAGCTTTTCTGCAGTCACTGGCAGTAGTGTTTGGAAGGGGCTTCAAGACACCCATGCCAGCAAGAGGCACATGCCTGGTTTTTGTTTACATGACTCGGGCTGTATAGAGCAGCTATCATGTAAAAGACTGGTAAAAGGGGCTTAAATTTCATATGGGAAAATAGAGCAATTTGCCAAGAAATTTTTGAAGTGGCTTCGCTCAGGGCAACCAGGCAGCTAACGCCAGCGCTTCCCCTTGTTTGACAAGAGCAAGAGAGTTGGATCCCAATGCAAATAAAATAACCCACACTTCACACATCCACCCATGCAACTCCACAGACACAGGAAGACCTCATGGAAAGAGACACACACATATATATAATTCCTATTTTTGCATTATCTTTCTCATAAGGAAACCAAAATAAACACCACCTTCAAAATGAAAGCTGTATTCAAAGCAGTGCTGATTTTCCAAATAGCATCGTATTTTCTACCTCTGTACTGTGAGCAAGGGATTTGTTTGCTTTTTGCTTTAATATGTCTGCACGCTGCCATGGCTGAGTGGAAACTGCCACTGAGCTGCCACTGAAATACCTACATCCTCCTTAGGAGGCTGCAGCTAATTCCCACTGCACCCAGGCACAGGAGCAGTGAATATTGTTCCTGACAGGGTTATTACTTTGTACTTAGGATGCTGAAAGATTGAGAAAAATTATTCTAATTTCAATGTTTATTCATCTGGTGCGAGATTGCTGTTCGCCTTTCCTTCCTTCACTTCCACAAGCAACGCCACGTTCTGCCGTTAATGCCCTGCGACAGGGCTGCTCCGCTGCCCATGTTGATAGCATCTGCACCAAAGGAGGAACAGATGAGCAAACCACACGCAAACCCTCACCAGGGCTGAAGCTAAGAATGGTCCCCACAGTGAAACTTTAAAGGCCTGGGAAGAGTAGACATTTTTATAATGTATTGCTGATAAGACAGAAATCCCACAAAAGCTTCTCAGTTCAAGACTATACCAAGGAATGCAGAAAGTCATAGTATCCCCCCGGCCTTAGCGCATCCATAAAGGATCCAGCTGCTGAGAGCTGAGGCACAAATGTAGGCCCTTTTCTGCCTAGATATTTTGCAGTTTAGGAAAGTCTGCCTCCAATTTATCCAGATGCTGTAGACAGCTAGAGCTGGGTGAATAATAGATTTTCAGCGTGATGACAGTTCTAAAAAAAAAAAAAGAAGAAGGAAAAATAAAATAGTTTGTGGATGAAACACTACATTTTGTTCAGTCTGAGCATTTTGGCTTTGAGCCTTTTAAAACTATCAAAACGAACCTGAAGGATTTTGAAATAAAGTAGTGGCAAATCGGAAGATGTTGAAAGGAGCGTTTCAGCTGCTTTGAAGTTTGGGCTCTTTTTTTTTTAGTTTTTTTTTTCTTTTTCTTTTTTATTTTTTTGCATATGAACAGTTTGGCTAAATTGACATTTCAGTTTCGCAAAGTGCCATTTTCTTTCCAAGAAAACTTTTGGCCAAGGAAATGACATCTCGCCGCAGAGCACACAGCTACAAAGGGGAAGCCCCGCAGTTCGCCTCCCTGGGGGATGCCTCCAGCACACCCTCAGGAGGAAGGATGAGCTGCGAAACCCCCAAACCATAACTTTGGTCGTGCAGGCGAGGGGAAGGCACGAAGACAGCTTTATGTGTGCGGGAACCTCTGACTACTGTATCCGCTCGCAGAGCCTGAGGCCGCCCGGCCGCGCGTTGCAAGGAAAGCCGGGACGCGGTTCCCTGGCAGGGAGAGCTCCCAAATCCACATCTCTTGGGGCGATCATCAAACATCAAACCAGACAAACGGACTATAGTGTGGTTGAGGGGCCCCCCTGGGCACAGCGCTGCTCAGTGCACCCCAATACCCCCCTGCCGCTCTTGCGCTTTGCTGGTAACATCCGCTGCAACATCCCTCCCAAATGCAGTAATCCCGAAAGCAGCCGGTGACTCTGCTTAAAACTGAGGAGGAAAAGTGCAAAGCTTTGAAGTCAGGAGGCATATAATGAATTCAGCAAAACATTGTATTTCAAAGCAGGCTCTATTTGCAGAAGCCATCCACCCAGAGAAAAGCTCTAACATCCCCCTCTGACAGGAGTCTAAGGAGTTGAGGGAAATGGATCCGGCTGAGGATGCTTCGCATCATCCATCCCCACTGTATCTGAAATGTCACTTTGCAGCGGAGCAGTTTCCAGCCTCATATCAATTACAACATTTCCATTCGGCTCCCTGGAGGTTGCTGACATTTGTAGCGAGTGTCCAGCGCAGTAGCTCCCAGCAATTTCTAATGAGATATGCCAATAAGCCATCGCTGACTGTCCCTCCTAATGATGACTGTGAGCTCTCCCCAGCTTTCCCTTGAACTATGGTCTTACTTCTCCCCTTACTGAGGATTATTGGTCCTTCTCTCTGCCCTTGCCAGTGCTCGGCTCTACGGCATATCCAGAGATGCCCCATCCAGGAGGACACAGTGCAGTGCAGCGGGCAGCCCATTCGCCGGAGAGGAGCTCGGTCTACACGCTGATGGTGTAGGCAGCAAGTCCCCCATGCAGCAGATCCAGCAGCGGAGACGGCATCTCCCAACACTCAGCTCCCCAGAGCATCCCTTAGCCAAAGCCAAGGAGACGTTGAGTGAAACTCAGAGTGAGCCTGTTCAAGAATTCTCTCTGATACTGCTCATCTTTCATACTGCCCGTAAGAGCCATTAAAATTCTGTCTGATAACTAGCTTCCCAACAGCACCAGAGTTGAGCATCTGTGACAGCCTCACCAGGATTTCTCCTGGCTTCAGCAGCCCCTTCCATAAGCCTGGAAACAGCCAGAGAAACAAACCTGCCACGCAGACTTTGGAAATGAGCCTCTGCATCATGAGGAAGTGGAGGAGAGCAGAGGTCGGTCCATTGGAGAAAGGATGGAAACCTTTCCGGGAAAGCTGGCAACAGCCCATAGCCAGAAGACCCAAAAGTAGGTTGTCACCCAGACACTGACATGAGTTAGTGAGAAGAGGGCAGTCATGAACGGGCAGAGACTGACAGATTAACAGGTATAAGGTCCGTTTTATTAGGACCCAAGTCCTTTTTTTTTTAACTTTTGGACAGTTAGTTCCTTTCTGGTTGTTTGGGACTTTGGAGGGGTTACCTCCTTCCTGCTTTCAGCCCAGCTTTCATCCTCAGAGGCAAAGTGCAGCCAGCCAGACCGCAGGGTGCTCCCGTCTATTCACCTGCTTCCGGGCTATTCCACCCCGTCTTTTTAAAACAGCGATATTACACATATTATGTCTTGCTATTCCCAACCAGTACTATCTATACGTTGCCTTTTGGAAATTAGACTGATTTCTTTATCAAAGAGGAGGATAAGCAAGTCAGTAAAGACAAGCTTAACACAGGCTCTGCAGTGATAAGAAGGTTATTTCGGGCTCTTAGTTCTTCCCTTCTTTGGGAAGGCTGAGCAAGGAAAAGCAGGGCTCTGGTTCACGGCAGGCTGACATTAAAACAGCGCTCCACTTAGCTGATAAAACAGCATCCCCTTCCCAAGACAATGTGCTCCCAGCACGGATAGGGGTCACATCAGCTGATTTTGATGACAGAAAACGAGCTCGCGATGTACAGCTTATTGCTGCGGAGATAACGTGGCCGAGGGATAACTAAGGAAAGATGTGTGGTCGCCTCTCCTGTGCCGCTCTGAGTGTCTCAAGCTGTAACTTCCCACCGCGGGCTCTTCTAAAATAAATTGCGCTCCTGATACAGCTCAGAAATCAAAACACGGCACTGTCTGGAAGAAATGTCCCGCTTTAGGAAATGGCCTTCTGATAAACGGGTTTCAGGACTAAGTTTCTGGCTCCAAGTGCTGTTAGTGGTGCTCCGTCCCCTTTGATTTCCTCGCCGTGGCTCCTCGCTTGGTGTTGCTGGGGACTCTTGCTGACGCATTTGGATGCAGGCAGCACAACCACACGCGAGCAGGAACCAGAGATCGCCGTATTTCTGGCTGTGGAGCTAGAGTAAACATGGACCGCTGCCCAGGCTGCGCTGGCAGCGGCTGGAAAACCAACGCTGTGAGTCTAACGAGCCAACTGGGAAAAGCAGCTCCACTCAAAACACGGCACTGTGGCGTTTCTGCCGTGGTGTGGCTTGTACCGAGGGCTTCGCAGCGGCCCGTTCCTGCTGGGAACAGCCAAGCATGAAGTTACTCCAGCCGGGAGCCCGGAGCGAGCATCAGCCCCGGAGCCTGGGGCCATCCAAACTGCATACAGCCCCTTCTCCGTCTCGGAGTGAGAAAACAGACCTCTTAGAGCATCTCTCAAGGACAACAGGCGGAGGAGGAGCTCCCACCTCGGGCATGCCGGAGGAATCAGGTTTTCCCATGTTGTGGGGCAGTCTCCTGATGGGAAGCAGCTGAGAAGCCGTTCCGGGAGCCTCCCCGGTTAGAGCAAAAGGAAGGTGTGGAAATCAGGCCCCGCGCCGCGTTGCTCCGTGCCCCAAGTGCCCCCTTGCCTCGGAGCACCCTGGAGGGAGGCGCGGTGTGAGCAGGGGAGCGCAGCCTCTCCCAGGCGCCTGCTGCCTACCGTGAGCACACTCACCCTGGAAAGCCCACTAATCTTAAGGAGACTCTGTACTTAAGCTGGGAGAAGTCTGAGCGTGTCAGATGCCAGGGAACCAGCGAAACCAGTTAACAGCAGACTGTGAAAATATGGAGAAAATTGTTTGACCCTGCTTTTTAAAGGACCTTTGATACTGCATAGGTTAGTAACACTTTGCTCTTAATCTTTCCACATGTGCATTTGCAAGGGTTTGCTTAGCACTAGTTTTTGACTTGCAAACAGTCAAACATGTGCTCTGCTGTCCCTGCGATGCCAGCTAAGCAGGGATGGGCCAAGAAAAGATATGGCAAGAACACGATGGGCCAGAACACTTATTGAATGGAGGGGACCCTTAGTTCAGTTTGGACATAATGTAGTGCCGCAGCCAGGCAAGTCCTGCTTGATAAAACCAGGTGAAGAAACCAACAGCTCAAAGTTATTTAAGCACCACTGAAGGACCTGAGATGCCCTTCCCATGTCAGCCCATGCGCCAGTAAGGAGGGAAAGTGGGGAAGCGAAGGCTAGAGAAAGCCCAGAGCGAAGGAATAAACCCGCTCAAATAAAGAGGATTGGCAGCAGCCTTGCGCACGGGTCCGAGAGGCTGGCAGGCTCCCTCGGAGAGCACGTTTCACAGCAGAGATCCCCGAGCCAGCCCGTGCTGCCACCGCGACCGGGCGGCCAGAGCGGTCGGCCTGGGGCCAGCCACGGCTCCCCGGCTCGAGGCGCCTATAGCTCCCCTCACGCTGCTGTTTTGTTTGTTTACGCAGCTTCAGCACTGCTACAGCTGTGTGCCTACCGAGCTCAGCGTGTATCGGCAGCGACGCGCAGACCGCTGCTCCGCTTTCCCAGTTAAAAAGGCAACATCCTTCCCTTATTTTAAAATAAAAGAGCAGTCGCAAACAAGTACAGTGGAAATTTGGCCACAGGAGAGTGTGCATCACAAAGATTAGCCCTGGGGCAATGGGATATGAGGCCCGTTTCTCACTTTTCCTTCCACCTTGCCTTGCTTTGGTCATGCTATGCAGCCAGAAGGCTGGTGTAACCGGATCCCTGGGAATTCCCCCGATATAGCACGGAGACCAGGCTGCTGCCGCTGCTGCCCCGTAACAACCAGGCTCCGCTCCAGGGCAGGCAGCATGGCTGGAGGAACCAGGGAACTGTCTATTCCTTTATGTTGCTTTACATCCAGCCACGCCGCCTGGGAGCCGCAGGAAAAGCCCGACACTCCTTGCAGGAACCAAAGCCTTGGAAAGTGGCGCCTTCGCCCTGGCGTCCATCTGCTCTCGCCTCATTCTACACCAGCCCTGCAGAAAGGGCCCACCTAGAAGAAGCATCTTGATGTAAAAACAAACAAGCAAACAAACACAACTCCAACAACAACAACAAAGCAAGCAAATTGGCCAACAAATTGGGAGTGCCCAGTGCTTGCCTTTCCCCAGCAGCCCAGGGCAGGTCACCCTTGAAGCTGGCCGTCCCCACGGTCTCAATAACAGTTGTCCCAGCATAGACTATGTCCCAGCATAGACTGACTTGGTTAAGACAAGCTGGTGCCCTGGTTCTGTCCCGTCACTGTCTTACATCTTTACTTCACACGAGGAAGACACGCATTTAATTTCCCTTGCCCAGTGATTTTGTGTGGCCAACTACATGTAATTATCCTAGACACAGGCCTATGAATGATTCATTAAGATCTGTATCAGCTGGTTGTTTAATGTGTCCTGCTAATTAAAACTTTGTGATAGAGCTGCAGCTTTCTGTAATTATGCCTCTGGACAGTGCAATGCACTTCCAACTAGTATTTGCAAGCCTGTGTGTGTGTTGACATTGAAAGTAGGCTAGAAAAATATAGGTTAGCTGCTGCCTTTTAATTGCTCTTCGTTAGTAAGATTACTGTAAAATTTCACAGTGCAAAACCCTGGACTCTTCTGCATAGTGCACATTGCAAGCACCGTTAGCTAATGATGAAATTACATTGCATTTTCCTTTTGTACACAAGAAAACTGTGAAAAACAAAAAAGACCATCTCACCCAGAAGAAATGTGGATATTCATATATTGCTTGTTTAAACAAACAAAAAAAAAAAAAGAAGATGGTGGACTAGAGACCTGTTTGGGGAAACCCACCGTATTGTACTCTACTAAATCATAGTTTGCACTTCTTGCTCTGAAGCCCTGTAGGCTTCTCTTGAGTAAGACTCACAGATCTGAGGTCACCATGAGCTGGATCCAGCTTCCATTGGTGCCAACAGAAAGAAGCACAGTGAGTCAGAAAGCGCATTAAGCCCTGTTTTATTGGTCAAAAAAAAAGAGCCATCATTGAATTTACATCAGGATAACTAAGTAGATCTAAGTTGGTTTGTCTCCAGTATTTTCTCTCGAAGTATATTTGTCTGCAAAGGGAATATGCCTACATATGAAACAGGTAGGGACTTCAAAATGTTTCCTTGAGATGGATAACAGTGTAATGAAGCACCAATAATAGATGATAAATGCTAAGTAAAAGAAGCTTTTCTTAAGCAGCTTATATTAAGAATATAAATCTTTTCTCGCTACCAAAAAACTACATTAATTGTAGTCGTGCTAATCTAGTCAGCAGGCTGGTACCAGCACTAGGAGAAATATAAGACTGATCATTTTAGTGGCTCTTCTACTGCAATCTCTGCTTCGTTAGTTACGATGGGAGACTCCTGTCCTTGTGTCGACATTTGGCATCCCCTGGGAAGGTGCCCAGCTCACTCCCATCGTCATCGGAGCAAGGCACATTTCACTCATGGGAATGACTCAGGTATAACCTGTTGGCTCTTGTTAGCCACAGAGTTATTGCCTAAACCCTGAAGTCTGCATCCCATGGGAGTGAAGCACTAATCTCTTTTCATCTGTGGTTAGTTTCTACAAACACTAATTTTGGAAAGACATGGTGAATCTACAAAATATTGTTTCCATCAAATGCATCTGAGGCTCTGAAAGTGGCCTGGTACACTCCATACCACTGTGGCCAGTACCAGTAACTCACAGCAGTAAGAGACACACCAAGTAAACTGCATATCCATCCTAAAGACTTTCTTCTCCGTATCATCTCTTTCTTGTATTCAGCCTCATTCATACAGTGTCATGTCATCAAAACCTACTGCAAGACAGAGCTACAATGCAATGGGTAGAAAAAGTCCTTAAATACCACTTTGCACCTGCGAGAAAGGTTTTTACTGACTTGTGCCAATAACAATGTAAATATAATGTCTAAAACCATTGCCCCTATAAAACAGGCTGTCTCTTGGACAAAAAAAAATTAAGGAAGCCTGGTTTCCTGCCACCTTGGGTCTCTGATCATCCTATGGTTGCCCCTCTTTTAGTTTTCAGTTACTCTCATGATATAGTGGATGTGACTACTCCTTACTCATTCTTTTCTCAGCTGTTCTTTGACATGTAGTGTGGTCCACAGAGTTAAGCTCTGACATAACCCATGATAAAAGCCTTCATAACATTGCTCTGTGTGGATTCCCTGATGATCACCAAAGGGAGTATTCGTAGCACAGCCTTCTCTAGCCCATAGCGATCTGCTTTCATTAAACTGATAGGAACTTAATGACATTGGAGACCTCTGCTGATGCGTTATCAAATATGACTCAGTTTGGCCAGACGTGAAGAGGGAGGTGCAGACCAAGCAGGTGTTTAGCTCTCAAACCTCCCATGAGAACACACTTCGTTCACAGAGCAGGGCTGATCCCTGTGCGTGCCAGCTCCAGAGTGCAATGGCTGTGGCAACACCAGCATGTTATTAGCTGAGACACCTCCTAGAGAAGGTCTCTGGGCTAAGAAAAGAGATAGACAAAGGGGAAGGTGTACATCCCTGCCTCAGCAAGCACCACCCTTGCTCCTGCCTTCAAGGAATTAAGGTGGTAGCGCTAGGAAGAACAGATTTTTCAACTGAATTTAAACTAGAACTTTTCTGCTCTGCTTACTTTAAGTATAAAAACAAGTGTCCTGATGGTCTTTTGGTCACGAGAAATGCAGTCTTTCCTTTGTGTGCTACCTCCTGTAGAAGCATCTTACAAAGAAGATCTTTTGCACTTTTGTGCTTGCTTATTCTTTGGCTGCAGCAGAACTTACTGTGAATGGCACGAATACCCATTATAAAGTGTGTTTTGTGAAATAGGAGAGAGACTCTAGCAAAGGAAACGCTATTTCCCATTTGCCCTGCGGTGCTTCCCTGTGGCCTTTTGATGACACCATAGTGACATTCTCCTCTTAAAGCAGGTGACTGCGTGCATTGATTTGTGGTAGGAAATGAAGTATTACCTCCCCCGAAAAGACAGGAAAACAGAGACAGGGCAGGATTAGATGTCTTGCCCAAGGGAACAGTGTCAAACCCAGGATGAGGACGCAGGAGTTCTAAGAAGCTCTGAGCTCTGGGTTCGCACACGGGCTAGCACAAGGTGGCCCTGATCCTGCTGAGGCCCCCAGGCAGCACTTCAAAATTCATAATAATAATAATAACGGGTTCCTAATCCCTCTCAGAGACCCAACCCAGCAGGCACCGCCTGCCTCACAGGAAGGATTAGCTGAGAGATTGTAAACAAGAGTTGCAGGAGTTGCTATGCCCATTACGCAACCTTTTATTTTATGCTGAATATGAAAAAAAATAGATAATTCTAGGCA
Organism: Crypturellus soui; assembly: GCA_032275445.1. Classification (NCBI taxonomy): domain Eukaryota; kingdom Metazoa; phylum Chordata; class Aves; order Tinamiformes; family Tinamidae; genus Crypturellus; species Crypturellus soui. The sequence goes on along the minus strand of JAUBNY010000429.1, from coordinate 4,438,653 downwards.
TTTTTGCTGAGAACACAAGTAACTGAGATTTTCAAGTAAAAGTAATAAGGCTTCTCATTCTTCATCCCTAAGGATAACCCATCAATATCATTATACACCACTCCTAATCCTGAATCAACCAGATTTAGCAAGGACAGGAACTCACATTGACACCATGAGGAAATAAAGATGAGGTACTCAAGTGATGACTCTATGAAGCCCCCAGGCCGTGTCTACCTTTTTCCCTGAGTATGTCCCACTTGTTTTCATCACAGACATGCTCCCACAATAAGCCTGAGGATGCGGGAGAGACAGGGGGCTTGCAGGAGAATCAGCAGAAATTAGATAGATAAATAAACAATGTTCTTTGAGGATGGAAAACTGAAGATCAAAAATAGTCTATTATTCTGTTTTTAATGGTTCAATTAAAAATGATGCTACTAGTCTAGAGTTTAATTCCAGGCAAGATCTATCTGGGAGCTGGCACCTAGGAGAGAGTGGGAGCTGCTTCAGGTCCTGGACCCAGGAAGAGCTGACCTGAAGACAGCTTGGCTCAGCCAGCAGCGGCTGTGATGCACAGTGACCTCAGTCTGGTCACTGCGCAGTTTCACTGAACCTACATCTCATCATTCTCCTCCCCATCTCCTGTCATCCCCTATCTCAAGTCAGAGAATGTATGCATTAAATAGGATTCACTTAGGGACAGTTCAAGTTACACTTTAAGTTAATTATCAAGAAAAAGGAAAAGGTTTTATTGATTTCTCTCCGTATCCAGACTTTTTATTGTTTGTGGTATTATCTTATTTCTTTACATATTCCAGGGGAAAAACAGGCTGTACAACAATAAATCAGAAGGAAAAATGGCTGATCTGGGTCCATTGCTAGAGGAAACAACAACAACAAAGGCACACTCTCAGAATGAAGGATTATTGCTAACTTTGTCAACAGACTAAGAAAATTCAGGGGGGCTAGATGCGATAATTTTGTTATTTTTCTGAGACTTATGATCTCAAAATGCTTAGGGCTTTTTTGAGACACTCTTTCTATCAGTTTCAAATGCCTGTGCTTTCTGCATACATTCTAATTAAAAGTGATAGAGAAATAATATTAACAACAATAATGAATAAAATTAAAATAATTATAAAAGGAGCTCTTGCCTACCTGCTATAAATCATCCCAGTGGCTGTGTGTGCCCAGTGCTCAGTTCCTCCTGGTAGGACCCGCTCCTTGTGTTTTTTGGCCAGCCAGGGCACATATTCCAGCGGGGTGCAAGCCGAAGGACTTTTGCAGTCGACTTCAGCGGCATCAGGATGGGGGCGAGGGGGAGATCAGTGGAAGCGACTTCAGAGCGCGTGTCGCGGGGGCCTCCCGAAGCGCCCCTTGGCCCTGTCACGACGGGCGGCGCTGGGGCTGGCGCGCAGTGACGAGTGCTCTGTTCGCCCGCGACACTGGGGTCGTGCCCGCCCGCCACACGCACAGCTGGCGGCGACGGCCTCGCGTGGCCCTCCCGTGCGGCCTCCAGTGCGCCGGGTGGCCCACGAGCCGTGAGGAAGGTGTTCAAGCGCCGACAAGGCTTTAGAAGAGGAGGGACGGTGACGCTCCACCTGGGAAAACTTCCCGCAGAGTGAAACAATTTTACTAATTGGATTAGGTATTAACCTGATAACTCTACTTACAACCATAACGTGCTGAAATGAATACCCTGTTTTAGGAACGATTCAGTTTTTACTCTTCATGCTCTTTGTTTTCATTTTGCCCATATTCTCAGAGGACAACCCTCACATAGATGTCTAGTCTTGGTAGATTTCTAATCACGGACTTTGGGATTGGGAGAGCGGTATGCTACACTAAGGACTATTACTCACAGAATCACAGACTGGTTGAGGTTGGAAGGGACCTCTAGAGATCATCTAGTGCAATCCCCCTGCTCAAGCAGGGACACCCAGAGCACGTGGCACAGGGTGGCATCCAAGCAGGTTTGGAAGATCTCATTCAACATGAGCTTACCTGTTGCAGAACTGAGAAAACAAGTATGGGCTCTACTTGATCCAAGACAAAACTTATCTGAATCCAGTACAAAGATTCCTGTTGACTTCAAAGCCAAAGCATGTGCTAGAGCAACAGGAATGCAAAGCAAGCAAGGAAGAGCAATAAAAGAAACCGTTAGGACAGTTCATAGGGATCTCTAAATAGTGCGCCTGAAATAAGAGGAGTAATCGACTGACATAAATATCTATCAGTTGTACAGACCATTTTCATAAACAGAACAGCAATGGAATGATAAAGGAATGTTCTCATGAACTGTGAGATTTAGAAATTATTTTTATTCCTTCCATACTTGGCCTGACAATGGTCTAGTCACACAGGAAAGCAAAGAGGTTGCCCCTCAATACAGTGCTGTCCCTGTCACAATGTGCGCTTTGACTCTACGTCTGAACACTGCAGCAGCCTAAAATTCATTTATTTTCTGGAGAGCACAGAATAGAAAGCTGTAACTGGCTGGGCAGCTAATTATCCTCTATCTTCTCCTTTTCCCTGCATCTTATCTCCAAGCAGGAAACTGTCTCTGTTACTAGAGTAGCTTTTTAATGCAGAAAATCCATATCCTTTCAGTAAAGACAAAGGATTCTTTAGAAACAAAGCAGGACTCAACAATAGGAAAAGACAAATGTTAGCTCTGATCATAAAACTGCACAAAATCAAGGAATGTGAACTAATTTTTCAGAAGACGATCTTTGATCAGGGCGCAAGAACTAGACAAACCCCGAGGACTGGCCTGCTCGCCACATGAAGAAGTTCCCTCATAACATAAATACGGACAGAGATTCAGCAGGGTGCCTGGGAGTAAATATTGTTAGGGCTGATCTAGCTTGTTTTTATTCAGGCAAGATATCCAGGCACGCAATGATTTTGGTTTTTTGATCTTGAATTTCAGTAATTATACAAGGAATCTCCCATGCCCCAAAATTCCAAAAACTTATTAACCTTTTGGAGTAAAAGCCAGACTTTAATGTGTTTGATCTAAAGTCAGTTATTTTTTAATTTCCAGGAGTGGCCTTTTATCTTCTCGTAGCTGCTTAGTTCACACAGATTCCTGCGCAGGTCCTGAAGATCTCCCGAAGATACGTCAAAGCCTACATAGAGCTCCAAGGTCCATCAGGGGTTAACACATCTAAGCTGTGAAAACATGTTTCTGTAAGCAGCAGAAGAGCTATGTAGAAATCATGAAGATGAAGCAATTTCACATTCAAGGAATGCTTTGTGGTTCTGGATGGAGTCACATCGCGCTCTAATTTCTATCCTTGGGGTATCCTGCTGAGAGGGAGGGCAGCATGGAACTGGTACCAGATGCACCTCATGGGAAGGTGCTGAGCATGCTGGATCCCAAGGAGTGCTGCAGAGACTGAGGATGTCCAGCACCACAAAGAATCTGGCCCATAAAATGTTTTTCACTCTCTTTGGCCAAAATAATTAAGGATAAAAAATTCAGAGGATATCTTGCTTATGTGCTGATATCTGACATGTCCAGACACTTTGTGATAAGCCCTTCTAATGGTCACATAAACTGCTTCTTGTCTGATTTGGCAAGCATCCCCAGTGATCCCTGCTTCTGATCAGAAGTGTTTGCTTGCTGAACCTTGCTGAATCTCCTCTCCAGTCACACAGCAGTGATGAACAGCGCACGGAATGGGCTACTAAACCTTCTCATTTAGTGATACGTGGCTCACACCAGCTTGAGGGCAACAACCTTCCACCAGCCTTCCACCTCTCCAGACCCACCCTTAAATACAGATGAAGGGAGAATTTCTGGAAACATCGAGTGTTATAAAAGCAAAGCGGCACCTCCTGTCTTTTTGCTGTTCAATGTGTAGCCTGGCACAGTGCTATTTTGTGCAGCATAGCTTTCCCCAAACCAAAGTTATTTTAGGATATGTTTAAAGAGAGGTAGTCTAAAACAGTATTTTGGGGGAAAACACTACATATATGTTGCAATTATCCAAAAACTAAGCATTAGACATTCAGAATGAAAGACGAACTGAGCAGGATAATGAATATGCAGAAGAGTCAAACCAACTTTCTTCTGCTCCAAGGTGAGATACAATACCATGACTCTGTAGGTTCAAAAAGACACTTTCATGGATTTGTTTGTGAGTTTGTTTGTTTTAACTCAGGTTAGAATAAAAATGTTACATTTTCTTCTTTCATTGTGTCACATCTCTCATCTTCCTTCCAATTTGCTTCATGCTGTTGGAATTCCAGGAATTTCACAAGAATTCTGGGCTGTCATGTTAATTTCAGTTCCTGGGCATTTCCTTAGTCTCTGCCCCTTCCATCCCCAGCATCCCTTCTCCCTTGCCCTGGTAGCTTTGTAGGGTTTGTAGGGAAGACTTAGGAAGAACCCAAAGAGATCTACTGAGTAGCTGAGCAGGGAAGCACCACAGCCTGGCAGGACAGGAGTGGCTCTGTGCCCACCAAGCTGCACCAATCCATTCCCAAGTGTTCAGCTACTGACTTTGTCAAAAGACCATTAAAAGGGGGAAGAAATTACAAATATAAACCTACAGGTAGGATCAGAGTGCTTCAGACTGGTTATCTTATAGAAAATTTAAGGTTTAAGGTATGAAAAGGATAAATGCAGAACCTGAAAATTAGCCATTAAGCTAGAAAAAAAGGCTTTACCTTACAATATATATTTGCCACATGCTACCTGATTTGAAAAGCCTTCTTCCCTCTTCTCTATTCTATTGTTTGACCTAGTGTATAAATACTTCTCTAATTAAAGCAAAAAAACAAGATACTCTGGTACAGGGCAGGGAAAGATTGGACTCTGTTTGAGTCATTGGGAGTGGGTAAAAGAGCAAGTGTTTCCCCTAATCTTTTATTCTGTTCTTGATCATAACTTTAAGATCATAAAAAGAATCAGTTCCTTCATCACAAGAACCATTTAAATGATGTGATGGATGAGTAGAAAGCAGAGAGGAAGAAAAGGCCTCTTGCATGTTACTTCATACACCTTGCTTGCATCTTACTTTGAAACACTTTTTGGCATTCCCTCATTGCTGCAACATTTGTATGCCTATCATCTGGAACCTGTGAAGAAATGTTTTTCAATGCCTTTACTGGTCTAATTGGTATTAAAGGTGATTTTAGAGAAACTGGCAAACCAGACACTCCTTCCAGGCTGCGGGGACTAAGTGTCTCCTGCTTCTCACTGAGGTGTCCCCAGGGAAACCCCTCCCTGAAGCAGTAGCAGAGAGATGCCCATGGGGAAACACTTCCTCTGATGACTCCCCTAGCTCCTTGGCCAGCAGCAGGGTGAGAGGAGGAAGGAGGGGGGAACATCACTAACTGCATAGCAAGAGCACGTATCTTTTCTCAGATCCTCTGCTATTCTGCAGCAGTAGAACTGCCTCACTACATACTCAGCCTCCTCTGAGACCTCAGTTTCCCCTTAGGACAATGTATAATTTCATCACAACTTTCTTTGCTGTAGTTTTGTGGATCTGCAGAGTTTCAGGTGTGGGAATACTACAAACCCTGTCACCAAATGGTGCCCAGTATCTTTCTGAATCACTTTACCGCCGGTCTTAGCCATAGGACTAATTCTTCCCAGTCTACAGATTTCTCCAATCGTTTTTCCTCTGCTCAGACAGGCAGACACACAAAGGTGAGTGCTTCATCCACAAAGATGAAGCACAAGAAATTCAGGGATTCATGTATTCATGCTTATTCCCATGCTGCCCCTCAAGTCTGCCCCGGTGCTTCCAAGGCTATGAACAGTGTTCAGATCCTGTATGTTATCCTTGTCTCTTCAGCATGTTTCCTGACTAGCATCATGGGGTGTAGGATTTACAGCCCCACAAGGTGCCAAGTCCTTCATGTTTGTACACAGCTTGTCTACCTAGGAGCCACGATTGCAAAGTCTTATAAAATTCTCATCTTAAATCTACCACTTCTTAGTTCATAAATCACAGCCAGGAGACATGCATCCATGAAAGCAGACGCCTGAGGGCATCTCCATCCCCTCAGGGTCCTTTGCTGCCCATAAGCCTTAGGGTCCTGACTGGTATGTGCAGGGAATTCAGAGACCCCAGGCCCCCGACTTTGGTATCTCCTTCTAGTGAGTGCTTATTCCTTGACGCTTGGCATTTCTTTTTAGGACTGTGAGTCTGTGGCACTTTTCCCCAGTCACCTTGTTGTGTCGGGATTTTCCATGCTCTAGTCCTCAAGTGGAAGTGCTGATGGAGTTATTTAGAGCCGATGACTGCCCGCTGCTGCCAGTGCCTTCCCAGGGTGGTGTTTCTCAAGGCTGATGTGCCTTGCAGTGTGTAAGAATGAGCTGGTTTCCTGCTGCTGAAAACCTCACCATGCTCACCAGAACAAAAAATGAATTCATAGACTACCACTGACAGTCTCAAAACCCTCCCTGTCTTTCCAATTTAGGAAGCAGAAAACAGAGGAGGGCTCGGGATTGCACTGCAGTTCTCAGAATATTCCTCTCCCTGCGCAGGGTAGGGAGCTTCCTTGTACAAATTGTACCTTACTGGTTTGGGTTTTAGAACGTTTATTCTTCTCAGCTGAAACCATAGTGCAATTTTCCACATGTACTATACGAGAAGAGCTCACAAAGAATAATTCCTACTGGACTCTCCCAGTTCTTGCTGAGGGTAGCCAGGCTGGGATGCATTCATGGAGTGTGCGCACTGCAAGTACAGAACAGTGTAAAATTCATGTGAAGGAAAAGTCAGCCTTGTGTTTATAGTATAAAGCTATATATATAAGCTAGTATTTCATGTAAGCTGTGATGTTATGAAACCAGGCATATATAGCATTATAAAGACATTTCTCCTTGCCCCTTTCTAAGTAGTATGACAGAAACAAGAGACTGTCTCTGACAGATGCTGATAAAATGAGCTATCTGGTTAAAGAGCTGAAATATTTGGAAAGGGCACCAGCTAAAGCAAAATCTATTGCCTTTGTGAAAAGAGGATTTAATTTCTAAACTATCCACACGCGGCAATGAGCAACCTTTTCTCTGCCCTGTGGTGACAGCATGCAGGCACCATCCAATTATTATTAAAGGATTTTATTGTTTTTTTCCTATATTAGATTAAGTTGGTATTTAAAGATGCAATTTTCTAGTTGCATTGTCATGCCAGGATAGATGCATTGTCGTCTGTGCACTTTCACTGGCGAGTGAGGACTACTCTGCCTGCTCTGAAGCAAGCGTGGGCAGCCTACTTGCAGATTTCCAGGAAAAACAGGAGAAATAATTGTAATGTTCCTAGATTAATATTATTAATTCTTAGTTTTCAGCTTAACTGGCAAAGCAGCTTGAATGAGTTCACACAGCCACTAAAGATGGAGGCCAGGAGAGAAGGTCACAGTGAACTGGCGCGCTCAGGAGGAGCAGGTCGCTCTCCATGGCCATGCGAATGTTGGCATCCCAGCTGATAAAACTGATCCCATTTGAGCTTTCTCCATCTAGAGATCCTCATGCCAGAGAGGGCTGGTTAACCCAGAATCAATTCCCCCTGCTTTTCTCTGGAGATCTCAAGGAGTGCTTTGCTGGGGAGACCGGAGGCACTGAGAGGACAGTAACATTCCCAAGTTCTTCCTTCCGCACACACCCCTCTGGCCACCTTCCCTGTCCTCCCTTTGATGCAGGTTGTGACAGCCCTGCCTCTCAGGTGTACCCCAGGCTACTTATCGGCTGCCCTTCAGCCCTCTCCGGACTGTTTGCTGACACCCAACAAAATACACTCAGCCCCTGTTAATGACCTGCTTTTACTCTCATATACAAGTGACTCAAACATCAAGGTTTTTGGTCTGCAGAACCTGGCCCATAATGCTTGGTTACCCTTGGAAATCTTCAGCACGAATGCTCTGTGAAGGTGGACAGGGAAAGCCCATCATCTAAGATGAAGGGATTACATTTAGGTTAGAAGTGCCTACAGCCAAAACGTACACCTCCAACCCTCTTTTTTTCCTGCTAACTCATTTTACATGCAGGTAAAGTCCCAAAGATACCTCCATTTCAGTCAGCATAACTCCCCAAGCACCTCCATTTCCACCAGCAGGCATCCATGCAAGGATCTGGTCAAACCAGGGAAGAGTCATCCAGTGACCCCCATCCCAGTGCCTGGCTCCCCCAAGGGGGCTCCACATGGCCAACCTGTCCTGGTCACCCCTCAAGAGCCTCGTGGGGCACCTTCTGCCACCAAAGAATGGGGCTCTCTTTCAAGAGCAGGGGGAAGTCACAGAGCAACTGGAGTTCTGGGGCTAGGGGGTCGGTGATGAGACCTCTCAGAGCTGTACCATTTGACATGCAAAATTTTAGCATCCCTTGGGCCGACGAGAAGGGAAGAATGGGCCTCCAGCCTTTGTCTCCATGGACAGCTGATAGGAAGCTTTCAAAGCATTTTCAGAAACAGGGGCAGAAACCAGCAAGTCCACTTCTTGACACTGGGGTGGACACGCCAACAGGCCAACGGGCTGGGAGCTGGTTTCTGTGTCGGTCACGGGGAACATGGCAATATTTGCATGCAGCAAGGCAACAGGCTAAGGAAGATCCCCATCTTGGAAGCAGGAGATGGGGATATAGGCAGAGAGCACTCGGGGCAAGCACCTTAATGAAGGGTCATTAAGCAAAAGATGGATCAGTCTCCACATGTGGTGTCTGTCTGTCTGTCCACACGCGTGCACGATGGGCTGCCAGCTGAACTCTTGCACCAAGATACGGGCTGTAAAGCTGCAGAGGAGTCGCGTTGCCTTATCTGACTCGTGTCCTTGCTCACCCCTATATTTTCCTCATTACAGACATTTGAATCATTTCACACCAATTATCTGCACAGGCAGGATGGTGGAAGGTTGCTTGAGTTTTGGCGTCATAACAGTGTCATTTAAGTCTTATCTCAGCTATTGGCTCGACCCTGTTATAACCTACTATAATTATAATAATTAAATACAATTCTTAATCATTTAACATAATTACAACCTAATATTTTTTCAATGTCACCTCAGCCCATTTCTTTTTTGATATATGGAGAGTCTGTGGTATGTGTGCCACTCTGTTATCAAGAAAATTTGAGGGTGAAAGATATGATGCAGTTATTAACTTTCTTAAGGGGACGAATATAAATTTAATTTAAATATAAATTAATTAAAGGATATACTTGCCAATTCTCAAAAAAAAAAAAATCTGTTTTCACTCAGTGAGTAAAAGTTATAAAGTTTGCAGAGGACAAATTGAATTTTTCATACAAGATAAAGGTGATGAGTCCCAGCATTACATACAAACTATATATTTGGGGATAACTAGCATCAAGACTATGAGCTCAAAAAATGACGGTAGAAGTGAATATTAACGGCACAAATAATTTGGGTAAGATCACACTGTTTATTAGTGGGATTCAAGCACATCAGAGTGAGGGAAGGATCCAAAGGAAGGAATATGGGACCTTGCAAGCGCCGAGCACGTCCAGTTTCAAGGAAAAGGACCGAAGGTGACAGCAAATTGCTAACCGCTCACACGTGTGCGGAGAGACCAGTACAAAGGAAAGGGGAGATGAGCAGGAGAGGAGGCTGCGGCAGCAGGACCGGGTGCTGGTGCTGTCACAGCCCCCTCGGGCAGTCAGGGCAGCGGGCGCCGCTCAGAATGTGGCAGTGCAGAACGGCGGCCCGTGGAGCCCGTCCGTGCTGCTGCACGGACAGACTGAGAGTGGCGAGGGAGAGACCTCTCACACTGACAGAACATTTCAGCTCAGATCTTTTCCTTTTCCTTTTTTTTTTTTTAAAGCCACCATGTGCCTGGGGGTCCCTCTGCGGCTCGCGGCCGCGGGCAGCTAGCGCTGGGGCTAGCAGTGATCTTCCCGTGGCAGCACGGGGCTCAGCGGCAGCTAATTTATCCCGCTGGGAGCACCCCCTGATGTGACCAGGCGCTTCCAAACCTGCCTCGGGAAGAGCCACGTGGGTTCCCTGCTCCACACAGCTGCCTGCAGCCCAGGAGTATCTGCAGGGCTGCAATTGCAGGGGAGGAGCATGCGCACTTATTATTTTTTTAGGGAAACAGAGTTGTTTTATAGATCCCTTCCCTGGCTTGTCTGCAGTTATTAAGTGCGTTTGTGCTACTTTTAAATGAAAAAATACTTGAGTCACTCACAAAGGTGCCAAGACAGTCACTATAGAGTAATTTCCCTGAAAAGCCTAGCTGGGGACATGTATTTCATATATATGCAGAATATTTAGCCTCTCCTTCCTCCGGGCTGTGGAAATGTTTTCTTTTGCCTGAGGTTTCCCTTGTGCTCCTTCACCATTCCTGTGGTGGACTCCTGCTCACAGGCAGTCCCATGCACATGGCTGGGCCACCCGGAGCTCTACTGGGCACCTTCTCACACGGCTGATTATTTTTCAGCAAGATAACACCAAAGATCTGACAGGAGGGGGAAAAATAGTGACTTCCGGATACAAAACCCCATAGACTTGGTGCTCATAAGCGTTTTTAACTTCATGGTGTCAATAGATCTATCTACTAGTCTCAATCATCCCAGCGAACGCTAGCTGCCCCCTTCTCCCTTCCCTCATTAAGCACCAGCTCCATCTGCACCAGGGACCCTCGTGCCCACGAGCTGCTTCCCGGAGCATCTGGCTCCCGCGCGCACGTGACTCGCGCAGAGCCGGGGAATGGTCCCCAGGGCTCTGCTCTACAGCAGCAGCAGAGAAACCAGCACCTGCAGCGATGGGGTCAGAGTGAGCGCGGCGCCCGCTGCTCCCGCGAGGCTGGGGCTTCCCGAGCGCCCCAGGGCCGCGCAGGCTGCCGAAGGAGGCGTCTCCGGCAGAGCCGCGCGGCAGCAGTCGCTCGTCAGCGGGACTCCTCTCCTGTTCTCCCGGAGCCTCCCAGCCCATTTTTTAATTTTCCTAATTTAATTGGAAGCGCTCCAGATGGCAGAAGCCTTCACGCGCCCTCCCCAGATATGCTGTACAAATGAATGCTCAGCTGCGGAAAATAAAGGGAGAAGCTAATCACAGCCCCTCGTTTCTTACCAAGGCATTTTGCAAACATGTAGACCACTCTGTAAACCAAGAGTGCACGTTTTTGTCTATATTTTTCTCTCCCCCATCTTCTCGCTGAGACCTCAAGTATCTGCCTGCCTGGCAGGCACAGGATACCAGGGCAAACGTCTGATCCTCTGCTCTTGTCGTGACAGAGGAGCCTAATCCGAGAGCAGCTTTGAAAAGGCTTTCAGGGCACTGCCATGGCCCAAAGGCTGGACGTCTGCTGGGCCTGCAGTGCCAGCCACTTCCGTGCCCACTCTGGAGAGTCCCGGCCTTCTCTCCCTGCCTCTCACCTCGGGAATCCAGCGCAGCGGCAGTATTAATAGAGCAAGGGCTCCGAAGGGCAAAGAGGGAAATTTCTGGAGGAGGGGCAAAAAGGAAACACAGGATTTTGTGAATCAAATTTAACAGTAATAAAAAAGCGCCTTTTTTCATTCAACTTATTTCACTTCTGAGAAAAATAAAGTAATTAACAAAAGCGTAATCGTCCAGGTGATACAGGACATTAGGATTTCCAAGAGGGACTTGCACGCATACAGATTCTCTTTTTTCCCCTATAAGAAGCAAAGACAAATTATAAGCAGCTACATTAGATTCAGAAAACGACGAATGGAACCAAAATGCCTGCACTTGCCAGGCAAAAGACGAGAGACAGTCCTATGAATATTGTATATGCTGCATGTGGCCCCTGCTGGAAAACTACTGGGAAAACTTATTCCTTTGCCAAGGAACAAAGACAGTTATTCTGGAATAAGGTCAGGAGTTCCTCCTTTCCAAGGCTACTGCTCTAAAAATGATATCCAATAGATAATGTAAAGGAGATAAAATGGGAGCAAAAGTGGGAGGAAAAAAACAATCTCAAAATTCAAGTTCAGAGACAGAGTACATTTATGCATGATCATCATTTATTTATTTCATTCTTGCAAGATGGGAAAAGGCCCTCAATCAGAAAGATAACTTGCTTTAAAAACCATAAAGTGTTGATTTTTTATTTATTTATTTCAAAGACAATCTTTAAGGGTTCCTATGTTGTAAAAGAATCTTTGACTTTCTTCTCTTGCTCTCTGTCTTTGCCTTCCACAGCTGGGAGAAAAATCTAAGGACCTTAAATGAGTTTAACTATGAAAGCTAGAAAAAGGCTTTGAAAGAAAGCAGTGAAGGAGCACTCTGTATTTAAACTCCACAGAGAACATTAGAATCAAGGGCAAGTGTAGAGCTAAAACTGTAATACATCAAATTTATCCGTGTGTGTGTGTATATATATATGTATTTCAATCAGAGGACTCAATGTCTTAGCGCTTTCAATGGGACTTTTGTTGGTGTAAAAATGGAAGAACAGAGCTCCATTTATCACAGTTCTGTGCTTTGTCTGCTATCTCCAGTCTCTAAATTCTGCTCCAAACAGGGGTAGGAAACCCCTGGCTGAAAGCAACGATTCAACGCCTGGTGCAGCTCGAACCCCTAAAACCAGCCCGGAGGGAGGCACGGTGTGAGGACACGCGGTAAGCCCAAGGCTGGCATCCCACGTCCCTTGGCACGCGGTGCATTGCCAGACCGTGAACGATTCAACCTTTGGCAGTGGGGAAAATCACTCAGAGGAAGCGAAAGGCTGGCCCATAATGGACAAAGTTGCTTAGTAAATCAAAGGCAGAAGAAAGTGATTCTGGCTACTTTTGCTATTGAGGTTTCTGGGATCAATGACGAGGATGCCTGGAAAGAGTCTATTTTAACAACAGTGCTACTTAACAGCCAGAGAGAGGAGAAAATTGTCAAAGCTTCAATCAATGTTAACAACTTCCTCAGTTTTATGCACTGGGCTCCAGGGGATAGAGCGATGAATGTGGAATCAGAAAATATAATTTGTTTCCATTCCTGCTCCTGAATCCCTCCAACCAGGAGCAGACCTTTCACAAGTCTCTGTGCCACAGGTGCCCCGTTTGGGAATAAGAATAAATACAATTACGCCACTGTGTGACCTGCTGTGAACTTAATTGGTCACCAGCCCCATGCGGATACTAAGCGCTTAATTAAAGCTTCTTTTTCTCTTTCTTTCTGTGAAGATAATTTTCATGCTACCTGGGATAACTTTCAGCAAGAGACAGAGAGCTGCTTTCCATTCTCATCCGTGTCCTTTCCCATTGCAGCAAAACCGTGGTAGTGCTGTTTGCTTTTGATTAAAAGAACTTTTGTTGCCAATTAAAGTGCACAGACCCAGCTTTTATCTTCTGGCCTCCTTGCTACAACGCTCTTTTGAGAGGTAGGAGTCTTTGGTTGAGTGATTATAGCAGCAGAGCAGCCTTGCATCTCTGGAGAGAATAATTCCCTGGAATAAAAACTAAAGGATGGAGGGAGACAGAGTGGGTGACTGTGTACATAAACATTAGGCTCATCCTGCTAATGCAAACAGCTCTCCGAGCCAGAGAGAGAAATAGCAGAAATATTTAGTTAAACATTTAGCTAAACCAGTTTACATAAGGTGACACACACAGAGGTGTTGCTTGCATGGCTGGTGTTATTGGCAGTGCTGGACTTGAAAGGGAGACTTTCCCAGTGCTTCCCTCCTGCCAAGAGCAGCTTTATTCTAGTGAAATTGTGCAAAGGTAGCAGATACAGCATTCTCACACAAGGATGTGCATTTTATTCTTCTTTCAAAAGAAGAAAACAGAACAGTTCGTTCTTTTTTTTTATGAGGTATTACTATAGAAGAAGCTATTCCTGACAGTGGGATACAGCCTCTCAAGTCTCCTGCCTCGTACATGGGTTCAGATGTCAGCTGATGTGAGTCAGCATGTTTATACAAAGGGAAAAATAAGCCCTTGGTGTTTTGCATTGTTGATTTTTGTGCCTTTGTGGGTTTTTTTTGTGATAGTAAAATGTTAATGTAGGTTTGTTTGTGGGTTTTTTTCTGTTCTTTTACTAAGAAGAACTCACATTCATAGAAAGACAACATCTCTGAATATTCACTTTTGATTTAGCATCCATGGCCATGGAGGGGCTTATCAGGGATACCATAAAAGACTGAACAGCTCCTGGAAGCTAGGAGAGTCACTGCTTGAAATGAGGCACTAACGTAAATGAAGCACAATAAGGTCAGTGGGTAAAAAATAAGGCAAGTCGTCAGGTTACAATTGTCTCTTTAATTATTTATTTATTTTTATGATAGAAATGTTTCCTCTATGTTTGCATTCCAATGGCAAAGTAAACCCAAGGCCAAGCACTCTCTTCCAGCTAGGAAGGGAGTGCTGGTGAATGCAAACAAAAAACCTGTAATAGGCTAGAGGCTCTGCAGAACACAGCACAACTTGATTTCACATTGCAACTTGAATTTTACCCTGCTGCTGATATGTAAGCGAAACAAATAGTGAAATTACTGAAAAGCAAACTATGTACGAGAAGGAGAGGAGAGGAGAGGAGAGGAGAGGAGAGGAGAGGAGAGGAGAGGAGAG
>JAUBNY010000429.1:4373892-4420100 GCA_032275445.1 Crypturellus soui | reverse complement strand
AGGAAGGAAGGAAGGAAGGAAGGAAGGAAGGAAGGAAGGAAGGAAGGAAGGAAGGAAGGAAGGAAGGAAGGAAGGGGGACAACACTCCATTTGAGCCTAGTGGCGTAGAAACAAGCTCGTGGTGTGAAAAGCAAGAAGGAAGAGGCAAACAAACAGAATCATTATTCATTCTATAAGAAGTAGGAAAGTTATTTACTCATTGAACAAGAGAAAAGCAGGAAAGGAAAAGCTGGTAGACCGATTATTACAAGTTGGGTATACAAGTGACAGAACACTTCAAGTTTTTTTACCATTATAGATATAACAGGCTGGGGTGGAAAGTCTGTGTTCTGATCCTAATGTTTGATGGCTCAGCTGCAAAGGACATTGAAATAAAGGAAGAATTGAGGCATTTATAAACTCATTGTGTGACAGTGGTAAGAGATAACCTGCCTTTAGATAGGAAATGCTTATCCTAAAGGGCATTTAAGAGTAAAATAAGTAATCATCCAAGTTTGTAAGGAGCATTCACTGAGGTGAGAGTTTGCAGGAAACAGCCTCTTGAAATACCCAACCAGAAAAATCACTTGTTGGTTGTTTTGTTGTGGATTAAATAGCCTTGGTAAAAGGGAAACATTTACAAAAATATAAATCAGGCTTTTTGCAAGCATTGAATACAAAAAAAAAACCCCAAATTTCTGCCTAGCCACATGCAGAAGTGCCCATCACGTGCACAGCTTTGCTTAGGCGAGTGAGGTGGTGCGACCTGGGCTCTGCACTCTGAGCAATTAGGGCCTTATTAGAACAAGGATCCAGCGGCACCAGGGTTTATTATCTGGAGGGAATTAAACTAAGTATCCCCATCATTTCTGTCTTGATGTGGAAAACAGGAGGGTGGGAAGCGGGGAGCACAGCAGACTGCTGGTGGAGGGGTGGGAGTCCAAGCTCTCCAGGTGCTAACAAGCCGGATAACGCTTGTTTATTACCCCCTTGCAGAACTGGGGCTGGGGCCTCTATGGCCCCATGGTGCTGGTGAAAGGCCCAAGTGGGTCACCCAAGCTGGTGGCTGCAGCGGGGACCCTGCAGGACAGTTAAGCACAGGGTTAAATTCCTCCCACATCCTTGAGTTTGCAGCTGCATTCTGCACCGTGTTCTGTGTTTCTCAAGCAAACCCTCTGCCGGGTGAATAAACTGCTTTTCCTGAGGAGCCCGGGACTCTGAAGCCACAATAACCAAATGTGAGGCTCTTCAGTGCCTGAAACTGTCTGCAGAGCAGCCAGCAAACCCTAATGTTTCTCAGCAGCTGGGAGCTCCTCTTAGGAGTTAGCGACGCCAGTGATACCAGCGCTTGAGTCACTTTCAGGGAAAAAAAATATTAAACGCTGATTAAAAGCAGATTTTTATTCCTAAAATTAGCTCAAGTTAAAAAAAAAAAAAAAAAAAAAAGCCATAGATAGAAAACTCTGACTGCTGTTGCAGAACAAAAGGAGAGACTCTGAGCTATTAGACGATCATTATTTCAGTTATTGGCTTTATTTCCTGATCAGCGTGGGAAGCGATGGTTAAACAGCTGCCTTGTGCTGCGCTGTGCTGCACAACACGAAAATGTCTTCGGCAGAAACACACTGTAATTTCTACTGAGTGGGTAACCACATACTGCAGCAAAATGAATGCTGAGTGACAGAAAGGGAAAGCGGATTGATTTTTCTGTATTGCCCCGCTCATATTTTTCCCCTTTTGAACGTGATGTTCTTGGCCAGGGACTGCTCAGAGATCCCATGAAATTCCCTTCCTTAGTCAAGCACATACATGGGCAAGCTGACATGGGGCTTACAGCCCCTATCTCAGCTTCATGTATGAACATATCTTCTCTTTAGTGTGTCTGCCCTGTCTACAGCTGTATTTAAGCCACTAGCAAAGAAACCTTTGGAGTTTCGGGGTAGGGGTGCAAGGAGAGTCATCCTTCTGGCTTCTTACCTGTCCCTCCCAGATCCTGTGAGGAGAGTCTCATAAGGGATCATGAGCGCTGGCGGCAGGCCAGGCTGTGTCCGAGATTACAGATCTCCTGGGCTAGGAGGTCCCTGCTGACCATAGCAGACAGGTAGAAGGTGGAACGGGAAACCTCTCTTCTGAAGAGCCGGTCCATGTTGGTGGAGACAGGAGGAGCTGTGACCCCTTCAAAGTCCACACCAATTTTATGTAGGACTGCAGTGTGCGGAGTGACCTGAGCACCCGTTTTTCCTCCAGGCCCATGGGTCCACTGAAATGCTCTCATTATGTGTTCGCCCTCCAAATGACAGCCCTTGGCTTTCTCAGAAACTGGAAAAGTTCCTTGTGCAAGTTACCACGAGAACGGAAATAAGTTACTCAGAGTGAGTTATTTCCAATATTTTGCCCTCAAGAAATCTTCCAGTTAGCTCTCTCTGCTGAAATAAAGTCATAAAACAGGCACAGCCATCAGTCCTGTCTACTGGAACAAAAAATGCTCAGCTCCAGCTCTCGGTGCTGAAATCCATCTCACGCAGAGAACCACCGCTCCGACTGTTTCCATACGTCTAGCTCATTTGTGGTACAGCTCAGGAACAGTTAATACAAGTGGCACAGGCTTGACTGGTAGCTGCAGAGTGTACGAGTTGTCTTCAGCAGCTGCTCCCAATAACGGGGTAACTGCATCCTAGGAGGCCACATCCATCCCATGCCTTTGCCATTTGCATCGCTGGACACGGCGTATGTGCGTTGAGAGGGAGCTGGAGCAAGCTGCCCTTCCGGCTGAGGCCTGACTTTCAGTTTCCCTGGCCTTGCCTTACAATTTCTTTGGAAGGTTTCTTCTGCAAAAGCCTGTTACTGACCTCCCAGCAGCAGAACAAGGTAAAAATGAAAAGCAATAGATATGATGGATGGGCATGACCTTCAAAGAACTGAAACGAGCAGGTGAGGTAAACCATTTCTTCCTCTTTTCTTAGATAAAGGGAAATAATACACCCAGGTGTTCAGAAGCAGCCTGGAGATGAAGGGAAAGCTCCGTCTGTGTGCGGCGGAGCACTCGGAGAGCAGAGCCCCGGCCTCTGCGGCCCTCTCTGCAGCTCCACAGCAGCCACGGGGAGGGAGCCGCTTTGCTCCCCTGCCCTTTCGCTGCGTCCCACCCCGAGTCAGGGAGCCTGCCCTCCCACTCGACAAGAAGAGCCCGGTTTGGCTTTGAAGACTTTCGCTTCTGTATCTAAGGCTGCCTCGTTTGCTCTACCTCTGCCTCCTTCAGGGCTGTCGGTAGGTTCCTGTGGGCAGAGCGAGGGGAAGGGATCAATGTGCTTTGCTCTCCTGCCCCTTGCTGGGCCTACGGGTCTGCAGTACTTTATCATCCCGCTGCTCTGCCATCTCCTCCTCCGCGGGCTGCAGGATGCCTAGATTCTAGGCACGGCCTCCGAGCTCACGCTGCCTTTTCAGCCAGTGCTGGCATTGAAGCGCCTATCCTTGGGTACTTAAAATACTAATCTGGGAACATTTGGCAGCACCCCAGTAATGATCCCTGTACAGAAGCATATACTGAAGGAGCATGGGTCTTCTCTACAAGAGGAAAAAAAGAAAGAAGAGTAGCTTGGATTCAATGTTATGTATGGGATAAAGCTGGCAGAGAGAAGGTGAGAGAGAAAGAATGAAGAGATGACTTAGACTGTGCAAAGGAAGATGCAAAAAAAGAGATGATAGTGAGAGGATAGGGGAGAAAGATGCAGTAATCAGGACATGAAATGGTGTGCGATCAGACAAGGCTTTAGTTATAAGAGCAGAGAAAAGGCAACCCTTCAGAGCCGAGTTGGAAGAAAATGAAATATCTCTGTGAAATTACCCCCAGAGATGAATGGAAGTCCTACAAGAGAGATGATCCCTCATTGCTAGATGCTTTACAAACCCTTCACAAGGCAAAGCCTCCCCTGAAGACCTACCTACCAGGTAGGGCAGAGAACAACTTACGGAAGGACCTTTTTTTCCTGCCCACAGTGAAGAGAAATAGGGATTGTGCTGGTGGGGCCTGGTGGTACCTTCCACCCTGCAACAATAACCCCTCAGTGCAGTGAGGTGGCCTGAATTAAGAGATCAAAACGGCTTTATTGTGGGGCCATGGGCGGCAAATCACTGCAGAGTCAGCAGCCACCTCTAGCAATGAGGTGCCAAATACTGCTGCTCTTCCTAGGGCTGGGGGAAAAAAGGGCCTTTGAGTGGAGAGTTAATTATAGGGATTGTATCCCATTTCCTCCAATTAAGGGAACCCATCTGTAGAGATTTTAATTAACAGAGAACTTAAGGGGAGTTTCAGTTTGGCTGGAGGGTCTTACTGGGCATATTCTTGTCTCCTTTGGTATTGTCTCCAGCCAGGCAGTCATTAGCATTTGCCATTAAAGACAGAGTTAGAATCAGGGGTGGCAATAAATGACAAGTCGGCAGAGTGATTTTTAGTAGATAGTATATATAGTAGATAGTACATATTGCCTCTTCTCTTCACATCCACCATCTTCCCAAATTAATACAATTGCTAGTTACAAAAATCATTTTTATAAAAAGGATGAATGGTATAATTCATGTGCACAAAGATTAAAAAAAAAGATATTTCACCCTGCGTAATATATTATGTATAACTAAGCCTAGGGTGAACATTAATAAGATCTAAGTAAATCTTTTTATTCTTTTGTATCTAAAATATTTTCAATCTACTGTTTTTCTGTATATTGTAATTGAAACTTAGCCACAACTCGGTTGATCCCTGTTTTCCCCTGCTTTCTTTAGACATAGTCTCTCTTCTGATATAGACTTTTCATTCTGTTTAGCCTGAGTTTCTACTCTGCTAAAACTAGCAGTTCCAGTAGGAAGAAAACAAAAAGTAGCTTAAAGGTAAGTACCTTTACCTTAAAGTAAATACACCACATGCGAAATGTGCCTAAGACACCCTGACACACTAAAGTTTTGCTGCATGGATTGCATAACATAGCCAAAAGCCCAAATCACTAGGCATCTTTTCCTGTATCCAGGGGGCTTTATATCTGAACCGTGCTGCTTTCTTTGGTCACAAAAAGCAATTAAGAGTTCCCATACTGCTGCCTCCTGCCCTAGCCCACTTTTAGGTTTTTTTTGGGGAGAACTCACTAGTTCTCACAACCAGGTTCCCCAAGAAAGCTCAGCATCCTCCTCTTGCTGAGCAATGGTAGTTGCTGGGCTAGCCGGGAACAGATGGAGATGAATGGGGGAACTGAATCCTCTCCTTCCCATCCCAATAGGATTGCTCCTAGCCCACCCTAACAGGGAAAATGAAGCACTGTAACTAAAACCACAAGTGCAGCCATTCAGTTTCAGTCCACCAGGTCAGCGAGGCATGTTTATTCTCTGCAAAAACTGCATTTCAATTCCTTTAATACACTTCCAGTTCTCAGACACGTTTTCCATTCACTGTCTTTAATGAGCCATTTAGTTCCACAACAATATCCAGCTCATCAATGTTTCCTTCAAGAGCACTGGCGCTTTTATGGATCTTCTCTTTATTATATATGTGGCTATGTATACCCACATGCACATAACTATGTGTAGATTTCTTTTCCTTCTCTTTGGAGTTTTTTTTTTCACCATGTTTAAGTTCAACTTCTTACATTCTTGTAATTACATGGCTTTTGATTACCTTATCGATTTATTGAGGCCTGAATGTTCTCTCTTCTACTTTTGCAGCTACATGAATTTTCCTGGTGGTTCTCAACACTAGTTCCTTCTTATAATAGATTTATCTCAGGAGGAATATTCAACAGCTTTCCTGTCTTTTCTTTTTCTGGGTCCTTGTTAGCCATTGCCCAACGTGATCTACTCACTCTTACGCACCAGTTTTCTGGTGAAATGCATTCCACAGCAATGAAGTACGTTTATCTTGACCTCCGGGGAGATAATAGGAATCACATCTGAAATATAATCTCGGATTACTATTTAGGAGATTTCCTAGCATCCACCCTCCTAACCCGGCTGGTTACTTACAGCCTCAGTAGACAGTTCTGCTCTCCGTTCTTCTTCACGCCCATTCAGCTCCGTGTGCCACCATTCTCAAGGCAAAAGCTTTACACACTGTCTGTTCTCCTTCTCAATGCCTGGAAGGTGCCAGAGCTGCCTTTACTACTCAGTCAAGTATTACTGAAGACGTGGTAGATGATAGACAATATGCTACGCTACGCGAAACATCGAGCCTTGCGGGGTTTGAGGCATTGAGTAATGCAGCTTCTCCTGTGGGAGCAGTGCAGAAAAGCAAACCAGCTGTCTGAAAATATGAGCAACTAAGAGCAGTTTCAATTACCCAGAAAAGAACTTTATAAATATTAGCAAATTATGCCCTACCTCTTTTCACATGGACAGTGGCAGCTCTTGAGAGAGCTCTGTAGATCACAGGGACAATGTCTGAGGGAATTCTAAAGGTCAAGAATTCAAGAGTTATTTCAAAGCTCTCTTCTTAATTAGAAGAAAAACATACTCTGCTATGCATAGACGGGTACAAGAACTGCAGACAGAAATTAAAGAGAATGATTGGAGAGAAAATTTGCCAGAATATTCTCACAGCACAAAACGTGGAAGGAATTTCAATGAAAAATGAATCTCAACCCCTGCCCAATGCTTAATATCTCAGAGAGATGCCACAATTGTCAGAGAGGAAAAAAAGGACCCATTTGTATATACTCATCATGTAAGGAGAGACTGTCTGCCCTTCCATACAAGAACATTTCTTTGGCAGAGGTGGGAATCTTAGTTTCATTGTTGGGGCATAGGAGGCTTAAATAAATTTATGGATCATAACTGCTGCCAAGTTAAAACTCACCATGTCATGATAGCCCTAGAGACATAAACTCACTGCAGATCATCTGATAAAAATAGCTAAGATGCATTGGGAATGGAACCCATTCACCACCTCCATGAAGCCACAGGAATCTCTCTCCATTGTAAATATGCTCCATATGACAATGCCAGCTCTTGCAGGAGTGATAGCAAAACATAACTCAAAACATAAATCATGCTAACTAGTAACAGGACCCTCCAAACAATGCAAAATGCCTATAAATTGAGGCTTGGTTCTGCGTTCAGGGAGCTGTGTCTAAACTTAGAGCATCTGCAAGGGCAGCAGGAGACTAAAGTCAAGACTCTGCTCCAGATCACAAAGAGAACTTAAACTGTGGACTCTGTGTAAGAAGTGACTTCTTTAACCAGTGACATAGATATACTCACCTACCTATATGTTTAATTGCTAGCTATTTAGTGGAGACATGCTCAGCGTGTCCAACAGTTGAGGCCCAGGTAAGAAAAGAAATAGCTTGAATTTAGGCAGTAGATGAGCTAAAGGACCAGAGTAACTATTTCACGCACCTTCCAAAGGCAGTTGTGTATTCGGGCCTTTACGAACATTTCAAGTACCCAAGCACTCACTACAGATATCTGATTTTTTTTTGTGGATGGGACACTAAATGCTTACATTCCACAGGCAGCAAAAACATAAGGTGCGTGAGGATAGTAGACTAGGGCCCACAGGAAGAAAACCTCAAATTCATAATCAAGGTCTGAATTCCATGGAAATCCAATCAAAGTACATGTACCGATGACAAAATTCTCATTGAAATCAGTTTTATCCAAGAAATAACTCAGCCAAATCTGAGCCTCTTCCTAATTTAGCGACACTCTCTCTGGATTTAGATCTCTGGATTTAGATCCTGAGGTTTGCTGCTCAAATTTGAAAATCCTGGCAGATAAAAAAAAACTTCCATGGCTTCATTTTGGTCATGACTTTCCACATCTATTGAGGGGAGAGAGAGCAGATTGATGTCTCTCACAGGCACATCCTCTGCGTGCCCCCTGACTCAAAGGGACTCGCATGTGCCTTCTGAAACCAAGGCTCATCGGGAAGTACCGCTGTGGTTTCAGGACTGCATTCTGCTCCTCTGGATACCCAAACACACATTTCATTGGGACTGTAGGCACATGACAAAATGCCTTGTAGTATAAACGCTACACAGTCATAAACATAGCATTTCCATATATCTTTTTTCCTTTCTACAGACTTAATTACTTCAGATAGTGCTGTATGGTATGGAGTATAAAACTGTAATAAACCTTTCGGACACTACTTTCAAACACTCGCTTCTCTTTACCACTGGAGAGATGATCTTTTTAAATGTTAATCAACAGTTCAGTCCTTATAAAAGGGGATCAAACCAGGGCTTTCCAAAGTGGGAGCACCCGCAGGCCGCCAGGCCGGTTAGCAGCCTGCAGGGAGAATGTTAAGGGCAGCTCTGGCCCAGGGATCCAGCTGATGGCTGAAGCCCTGGCGGCTCCGGCAAACTAAGTGATGGGCCGGAGTCCTCCCTACTGTGATTTGGAATGGAAGTGGCTCCACAGCACCACAGAAGGAAGAGACGTCAGGTTTATGGAAGCTCCATGTGGTTCACCCTTGTCTGCCAATCGACTTCCACCTCTGCTCCTTCGGTTTTCCTTCCTCCCTCGCTAAGATATCTGTAAAATCTGTACTTATTTTCATCATCTTTCTTCCATGGCGCTGGGCGTGCAAGCTCCCACTAACCCCAGCTCCTCCGGGCATCGCTCTGCACATGGGCTGCACGCAGACGTTCATTTCACAGCTCTTGGGCAACAGCTCCCGATTACGAAATTTATACCTAGATGCAAGACCTGTTGCAATCAAGTAAAGCAACACTATTCTGAAGAGAGATGCTTCTTTTTTTCATTTTTTTCCCATCTTCTTTTCTGCATCCTTCCTTGCCCTTTTCTGCAGAAAAGTCTATAAAACAAATTAATGGAAGCAACTGCATTTGCACTTAATGTTAATGTTGGATTAATAGTACATTTTAAATGCACACAACTGCACTTCAGAAGCTCAAATCACTTCAAATCAACATTAAAATTTTTTGTGTCTGCTAAAAATTTCCCTGTGCTTTCTGGATCTGTGGAGGTTTCCCCTCTCCCTATACATTTTTCAACATACTCATAAGTAAGTTCTAATTTCTGTGGAAAAAAAATATGGCAATAAACTTGGAACTTGAAAGCTGAGTTACTGCACAAAGTGTGAGAATTTTGTTTGCTTGGTCTCAAGGGAGGGAATTCTTGCCAAAACAAACGTTTCTGCTGGAGATAAGGGACACAAGAGAGACGGGGGAGCTTCTCTTTCTCTCTAATCTCTTACATAGCAGTGGGGCTAAGTGACCAAAGGCCTGTGAGTAAAAGCCTCAGGAGTGTGCAGGGTCTCACCTGAAGGCAGCAGAGCCCAGAGGAAACCCCAGAGCTCCAGGGCCTCAGTGCTCCACTTTAGCCAGGAGGATCCCAAGGAACAGACACGGCCAAGAAACCCTTGCGGGTAGTTAAAAGCTTGAGCACATTTTCAAAAAACAGGTTTTAAGCAATGTAAAACTTAGAGACAAAATGGCTTCATGCAGCCAGGCAAGCAGCTCATCTCTCCTGGAAGACCAGTTTAGGAGCAGAAGAGATGCAGGTTCTGATTGCTGAGTGCAAAAGGCCTAGATTTGCAACTTCTTATTTATTTACTTTAAAATGCATTTCACCTTCCTCAGCCACTAGCAGAATATACTGGATGACTCAAGAACTGTTTCTTTCTCTCAGAACTGAAGCTTTCACTGAAAGACAGTGTCCCTTCTCTGCAGGCTATTTACCAAGACATTCCTCTTTGTGGAAAAGAACTGGGAATTTTGTGCTAGAGGTGGACTACACTGAGGTGATGCATTTCGGCAAATTTGCTTGCCATCCTTTGCTTGCAAAATCCTTAGTGCCAATATAGAACAAACCAGCTCTCAGAGCACCATCTAGAGATCAAACGTGTAAAAGCAGGGGGAAAAAAGGTGAGTTTTAAACAAGGAAACAGCTTGGCATTTGTCCTCAAACAGTGACTTGCTTCCAAGTAAAAATGAAGTTAAAATTATAAGACATGTTCTTCAAGGCTTTTCTCAAGCTCATGTGAGCTAGGACCACTTGCTCGTGATACCATGAGCCCAGAAGCGTGATATAAAACAACCAAGCCAGCTTGCAACTAGTCACTTTGTACAGACTACTACACAGAGGGAAAATCTGTTGCTCCAGAAATTTGTATTTTTATGGCTTGTAACACGGTGAGCCATTTTTTGCCCTTGTCTCATATTCAGAGAAGTACCAGGTTGCTATGAGCTGAAAGTTTTAAGAGTAGGCCAAACTTTGCTTGAAGCTATCTAGAATATTTTAGTCTAACTTGATACAAAAAAAAAAAAAAAAAAAGAGGCAATTTAAAACAGTAAAAGCTCAAATAACTTGTGAAAGGGGAAATGGCAAAAATTCTTTGACTTCTACTCCGCACTTCTGGGTGCCCCTATCAGAAGCTGAAATCCGTATACACTGAGACACACAGCTGCAACTCTGGATGCGTTTGCAGACCGCTTGCAAGCCAGGCAGCCTGCCTGCAACCTGAGGGAGAAGCAGGGGGGCCCTAACATCACACAGGTCCCTCATAACGTGTCCAGTTATACGCTGTAGGGCGCTCAGATTTGTGTTGGACAGTTTTCATCCCCCTCCTCAAACTAAACCAGTAACAACAATAACGGGTAAGCAGATGGCAGTGGCAGTCTGAGGAACGTCGTCCGAGCTCAGGTCCTCAAGGCTTCAAGACGCTTGCACAGAAATGTTTGCTAGAGCCGTTCCTACCCACTGAGAAGCATGGGGGGAGTGGGTGGTTTCCAAGAAACCTCAGCTTTTAGCGTTTCCCCACCCTCAGCTCCTGGAAACACCAAGTCTGTCAAAAGTGAGCTTTGAGCAGCACGTCCAGCTGTTACTATATTAGATGTCCCATCAGGAGCCATCAATTTCCTGGCCTCTCTCCATTGTAGCTTTATAAGGAGTGTTTAACTCTTCTGTAAATATTGCAATGGGTGTGTGAATGAAGGCTCTTCAATGACTTTAGCTAATTTTACTGTGTTAGAAGACACAAAGTTTCAGCTTTTCGTGGTGACAATGGTCCAAGGAAAAGCGGGAAGGGAAAGGAGAAGCATATAAAGCAAAGCACTCCTATAAATGTAGCATTAGTCAGAAGCTAACTTAGTGTCTCTCTCTCAGCCCCGACAGATCATTTCTTCCACTGCAGTCCTAATTTTCCTCTGCAAGTCTGAGATTTGACTGCAGCCCGAAGAGAAATCCTTCTTTCCAGATTTAAGGAGAGGTAATATTAACTTACCTTAGAATCTCACTCATTGGAAATTTTCTTCCAGACTGGTGATATTTGATAACTGTATTTTCTTATCTTGATTAAATTCTCCGTGGGAGTTGCACAGGCCGTTCATTTTGAAAGGCTGCTGGAACATTTTGTTTACGATCTCACAACGCCCAATAGCAGCTTATCTTGATAGGATAGAGCATTTCCCACAACATTACACGCCTCTGGTCCCACTTCTCCTTTTCTGGATTACTTAAATGAGCAAGAGAATGGTGCACTCTGTTGGTTTATGTATGTTACCGGGAAACCTCTCCCTTCTGCTTGGATTGACTGTGGAAAACACTCAACATCTGTTTCTCCATTTGCAGTGTAGAGGGTTTTTTTCCTGAGGATCACAGTTCTCTGCCTTAATGTATATACCAATACTTTTTAGTAGCACTTATTTTTGCTACCATGTCCAAGTCAGCATGCAAAGATATTTACATTAGCTATTATCTAAAAATCTATTCATAGACAGAATCATGGCAGCTTGCCCTGCTGCACATATTGTCAACCTGTGAATCTGGCCTGAATTTTATCTCCAAGTGCCCCACATCAATCCCATGATACTAAAAAGAGATAAGAGATAATTAACTCATCACACCTGAGAATAATTTGTACACCCACTAAAGTAGACAATTGACCTAGTTTTATGTAGATGTAATAATTCAGAATGGTTCTTCAGAGATCTGAACGTTCTGAGACTGCATCAGATACAACATCCCTGATTACAACACGCAAGCCGCGTGCAAGAAAGGCTGCAAGGCTATCAAGTAAGCATAAGTATAAAAAAACTGCATACAATTTAAATTCTTCTGAAATACCTAACAAATCTGATTGGGGAAAATAATGCAAGAGTATGTACATATAGGTGCAAGAAAAATGGCCAAGGAATTTGGACAGCTTCTGGTTTCCGTATGATGAAACTGGAGTGAAACAAACTGGAAGCATGTACAATTATACTAAGCTTGAATGTTACGTCTCTTTTTTTTTTTTCAAATAATTTTGTTAGGAAATATATGCTGGAACAACAGCATAGACAGAAAGACCCAGGTATCTGTATATACAATTTTATTAATAGGGTCATGTCATTACTGAACAAGGCAACTGCGAAATACAAGGACTGGACATATACATGATAATTTTACAACCCGACAAAAAAATTGGCATATGACTTATATACAAATGTGTTTATTGAAGGCTGCAACTCTATTGTATTTTGATTAAACACAGTCCTAAGCAGTTTTATAATGTAGGTATGAAGAAGCTGATCGTACGAAGGTCAAATTCTGAAATCTAAAAATAGTAATAGTTTAAAAACCATAAAACCTTCTATGTCCATCCGTTTTACAGAACATCACTACAGCTTTTCCTACTACCATATACATGAAGGATTATCAAAAATATATTGATGGGTCTATCGCTAATCATGAATGCTTATATTTACATTAAGTTAACAAATTCCTCACCAAATACTTTATATACAAAACTCAATTTCCCCTTTGTGAAAGAGTCATTAAAAAGTTAAAAACCATAGAAATGCCAGTTAGAAATAACACATTCCAAAAATTGGACTTGTTTACAACAACTGAGAACAATTGAAAATAATTTATGAAAAGCATGTTGTTTTAGTACAAGTACTCTCACAACACTTCAGTTCCAATGCAGAGCAGCAGAATTGTGTCCTGCGAGTTGTGTGTGTGGTATGTCCTCTTCCAAGAACACTGCAATTAAAAAAAAAAAAAAATCTTGTTTAAGCAGTTTATCACATATTCTTTGAGGAAGGCAGAAATAATTTAAGGGACTGATAGTCTTTCCTCTCTTCTCAATGTAGTGAGCACTTTTACATATCCAAATGACTCCAAACTCTTATTCTTACTCCTTTGATGCCAATGGGGGAAAAAATCCTACTAAAGTACCAACTCTGTGCTTTATTGCTAGTCACAAAGTGTGCACCTATTTACCAGCAGTGCTTTTGAATCTTGGCTGACTTTAAATTTCATTCTAATGCTCTTGATGCCCCCAGCAGAAAATCAGCCTTTTCTGCAAAACTAGACATCACTTCAACTCATCTCTCCATTGAACAGGAGCTTATAAAGGAGGCAGCTGTTTACTCATCACTTCTACAAAGGACAAGGAATCCTTACACTTAAGGAATTCTGCAGTACAATCCATGGATGCTGAATGAAATCTACACATATTAAGAATTAAGACACCTAACAAAATATGTATTCTCTTGGCTCATGCTCCACTTCAGCCCCTCTGAGTGGCAGCAGCTGTGCTGAGAACATAAAAGCCACTTTACACTGCCCCATTTAGTCTGTACAACACAACTATTCATAATGTACTTCAATAACTTTGTCAAAACGCTGATGCTGCATTACAAGTAAAATTAGATCTTGCTGTCAAAATCAAATACAAAGAATTAGATTTGTTATTTTATCTCTAGAGATGCCAAAGGTGCTTTCTGCAAGTGCTGTCTGGCATTCCTATCTCCCAGGTCCACCAAAGGCTCTACACCCATTAGGTTACTTTCTCCAAACTCCATAACGACCAGTTCTTATCTATGGAAGATAAGGATGGAATGACATGTCAGCTGCCTTATTCTATATGACTCCTGGCCCTGAAATCTTGTCCCTTCTTGTTTCAGACTGACATCCTTTCCTGGCTTCCCTTCTGAGCAAGTCACATGTTAAAGACTAAGTGATTTTTCTAATTACTCTAACTCAGGCTCACAGGGAAGGGTATAATGTCTTCGGTCCTCTTCCCTTCTCCCTCCTTCCAAGTAATCAGATCCAAATGCAAAATGCAAGCTTATGTTGATCATTTTACACAAATCAAAATTTATACATTTTCCTACTTTTCTTGACAAACTTTGGCAACCTAAGCATCCTGCTGGGATTATGGATCAGCAACAAAAAGTCTCCAGGACAAGAATCCAAAAACCATGTCAGTGATGTTCGGGTTTTTGTTTGTTTGGGTTTGGTTTAAACATAGCCTCTTACAACATGACCTCCCCAATTTGCACCCTAACGCTTCCCTAAAGCTTTACTCCAGGCTCTGAGACTTTCCTTTAAACTCTCTCAGTTTTCTGATGCAGTTGACTATGTTCTCACAAGCAGTGTTGCTACAGTCAAAGCAGATAATACATGAGGCTACATAAAGCATCTCTGCCAATGTAAACCAAACCATGCATAGTTCATGCATCTCTTTCTCTGGCACCTCAAAAAAGGTATCTGCTATTTTTCTATCTTGATCTATCCTTCTAGTTCCTGTCTCCTATGTTGCAAGTTTTCTAGGGCCAGAATTCGGGCTGAACATTTGCACACCACTGGAAACTGAAGATTCTGCAACAATTATCTAAAGTACTTAGCATTGCAGCAATACAAATGACATTAATAAATGCAAAAATCTGTACAATCACTTACTGACAACTAGCAGGATAACTTTGAAGTTTCTCAGTTCTTACCAGTTTAATTTGTGCTCTGTCGCTGGATTTTTGGCCCAATGCTCTGAGTTTCTTCTTCTGGATTTGGGCGTTTGCCTGCACTAATGCCAGTACCAAGGGATGTTCTTCCTGATAATTTAAAACCAATACTTAAGACTCTATTGTGCCTTTATATGTACACAGGAAACCTTTTTTCTTTAATTACCTGCTTGTAATAAATGTGATTGTTGATTGTCTCCATGAGCGTAGTGTAAGATACTACTTGCTTGACAGTAACCTGTTCAGATACAGTAGATATTTATCATAATAAAATTTACAACCAGAACTAAGTATACAGTTACATTCTTTAAGATTTATAAAAAAGCCAAATTGTTTTCAATCATTACCATGAAAAATACTGATAAAAATCTTGAATGAAGAAAAGTTCAATTACAAAAAATAACTCCAAAAAATTCATGACACCATGTACAGTAATTTAAATGGTTATTATTAATTACATGTAAAGCAATGTAT
Source organism: Crypturellus soui (assembly GCA_032275445.1). Lineage (NCBI taxonomy): Eukaryota > Metazoa > Chordata > Aves > Tinamiformes > Tinamidae > Crypturellus > Crypturellus soui. The sequence continues at coordinate 4,404,915 of JAUBNY010000429.1, read as the reverse complement.
TAAGTACTAAGACATTAATATATTACCTTTTCCTTGTAGCAAGCATAAGGTATTTGGATATGTGACCATTTTCTAGGCTGCTATATAATTTAACTTCTGTGCTGCCAACTCTCATCATCCTTTTTATTAAAGATTTGTTAAATAGCATAGCTTAGCTGTGGAAAATGGAAGTTACATAAAGACACAAACCATTTTCTTGTTCAACTGGCAACCCAGACACTGAGCCCTCTGAATAAGTAGAGAAAAAAAGGGCAAAAGCAGCAGCAAATTTTCTTTTTCGGAACAGTTACTGTGGTCCAGTTATGTTCTGGGCACTTAAAGAGCATTTCATGACTCATTAATATACAATCTCCATAAAGACTGCAAAACAAAACAGTTGGGAAAAATCTGCCTGCAATTTTGACCTACTACAAACCTCAGCTGGAATTCTGTGCAGTTAAAGTAATAATAAAAACAATAATTAAAAAAATCCTTCCATTATATAATAATATCCAGACAAAACATTGGAGACTGATATAGGAAAGATGGGATAAAAATCAGGAAAATTTTGTTATCAAAAGAACAAGCATATTAATTCTTCTTTAAATATCTTGCATTTCAAGTAATCCAAGATATCTGTTAATGGATTTTTAAACTATACCTGTTATTTTCCCCTTTCCAGTAACCGAACAATATATGAATATTGTTCTAGATTAAGATTTTGGGAAAAAAAATGACAAACACGTTCACTCTAAAAGATAATTTACGTTGAAAAATAAGAAACAAGGCCATTTCAAATTGTAGACAGCAAATGTAGACAGCAAAAATTAATCCAGGTTATTTTGAAGTTTTCTCTGTTTTTCCAGAGTTGCAAGTATTTGGAGAGCCTCTATAGACAGGTACTGTCATAATACCTTGCTGCTGAATTCCACTTGCTCCAGCATGAGAATCTCCCAGGGCACATGTCTGAACATCAACAGCATGAGCATCACCTGTTCCTAACTGAGCTCCTGGGAAAGGTGAGAAGAGACATTTACGCATCACCAAAACCTATGTTTTAGGATATACAACTCCTGTTTTAGAGTTAATAAGTAGTATTATCCCCCAGAGGTCAGATTTAAGTGCACCTTTTTTGATTCTCCACCCCATCCAAAAAAAAAAAAAAAAAAGAAAAAAAATTCAAAAGAGATCCGAAAGGCCTTTAATCGTTTGCACTTGGCAAATTCAGACAAATATCGTAATCTGAGACACAGCAGGTGACCCTCACCTTCTTGATATAAGGCAGGTAAGTAGAGCTTATATACAGATGTATTTTAAGCAAGGAAAAAGAGGGCACTTAAGATTGTTGAATTAACCTGTCCTTGTCTATTAAAACCCCAAACTTAAAATAAACAAATCAATGAATTAAGCTGTCCTTGTCTATTAAACCCCTAAACTTAAAATAAACAAATCAAAGCTCAAGCACCCAGCTTCTAGAAGTCTAGATGTTTATTCTCCAATACAGCTTGACTTAGTCAAACCAAGAAGGTACCTCTTCCTCTATACCCTGATTCTGAACATAAACCCAGCAAATTTTCACTCCTACTCCACCTTTTTAAAAGGGAAACCCAAGCGTACGTAGTAATCAACGTAATGGTGCACTATGGATTTATACAATATTGTAAATGTGTTCATTTTGTATTTCTTTCCAAGTAACTTGTTAATACTAGTCTAAATTACATAAAGAATATTAATAGCCTAAAGTAATTTTCATCAAAATTATATGATAAGTTAGATATCATGTACTCACAGACACTGTCCACCGTACTGCTGTTGACAATATCGTAGACTTACAGATTCCAATGATCAATTTAACGCTAGCATTAAAAGACTCAAAGTAACAGGTTTGACTTAAAAGAATTCAAAAAAAAAAATCACTATTCACCATAAATGTCAAATGGCTTGTTGATTTCTAAAACAAGATCATGTGTTCTAAGGCTTTTGAAACCAAACTGATACATGTTAATTTATAATTCGAGAAAAACAACAACAACAGAAGAAAACCACCTTGTATCTGTTTCTCATATAAAAGAACTGAAGATTTCTTTATACAAATATTAGCAAACTTAATAAACCTGAAAATGCTTGATTCATTTGCACTTCAAACCACGTCTGATGACGTCTCCTTCCAATAAAACATACGATGTTCGTGCAGTTCAGTTCCAATACTTCTGTGAATTAAGAATCTTACTGACCTCCTGTACTACTACAAGCAGAAATGTTTTCTCCTGGTGAATATCCCATTAGGCCACCATTTCCATTTCCATTTGGATTAGAAGGCACTGTTGCAAGAAGACCTAAGCAACAAAACAAAATTCAAAGGTATAAAGACAGCAAAAGAGGTTTAGTGTAGCATGCTTTCCTCTCCTAATAGCTAGTTCTTAACTGGAGAGCAACTGTTTAGCCCTTAAAATGCTTCGGAGGCTACCAGGTAATTTTAGTTCACAAAATTTAATGGGATTTTATACAAAATATTCTGGATGAGCTTCTCAGCACACCTCAGTTGCATAAATTCGCTGTATTTTATAGGAGGGCAATGGCTCCCAGTTCTATACCTAGTACCATGAGAATACATAGGCTGCTTTGCTTACTCCTTGCTGAGCAACACAAGGGCATACCATTTACTTGCCAACACAAAGCTTTTTTTTTTTTTTTTTTTCTTCTTTTCCTCCAAAGCAGGAAGAATGCTACCAGAGTTGTCATCAGCCTACTTGAGCATTTGCAAATGATATGGTTTAAGCTATGAACTGCTTCCAATTTCTAATCCCTACTGTGAAGCTGTACAAGAGAATCACAATGCTCAGAAGACCCAGTTCAAACAGAAGTTTCCACAACCTCCTTGAAAACTAGTTCTCTAGGCGAGTTAAGACATGGAAAGAGGCATTCCCATGCAAGCTGCCTTCTCCTGTTGCCTTCTTGGTTACAAAACTAATATTTCAGTTTATTTGGATATACAATCCCTATCACAACGTAGAGCTCGCAAAAGATTATTACTGGGACAAAACTATCAGCAAGGGAAAAGATAATTTCTCAAATAAATAAAGCAAATAGCCTCTAGCCATACCCAGTCCTCTATATCGTGAGAGCTGCTGGTAGATCTGTTTCATCCTCTCGATGTTGAGCCGGCTCGCCTCTGCGTGGTTCACCATGGGCTTGGGATAATTTACTCCTATAACACACTTGGCAGCCTTCTGGACACTCTCTGGTGCATTCCAAGGATCATAGATGAATTTTGCAGGGAAACCTCTGAGTACAGGCAAATAACGTCTTGAAAGAAGCAAAAAGGATATTTAAAATATAAAGCCGTTTAGAGTTTAAGCAAATTTAATGATGCATTGCAGTTTCTGGACTGACTGTGAATTACCTGATGTAATCCCCATTTGGGTCAGTTCTTCTGCCAAAACCCACCGGACAGTAGCAATGAAAGAACTGCTGAAAAAAGGAGCTACAGGAGAGCCACATCCAGCTTCCAGCGTTCACACTCCAGTCGGCATCAAGTAAGAGTTCTTCGAACACCTTGAGAAATTAAGAGGACCAAATTAGTCTAGAGATGAGAGCAGCTTCGAAATATCTATTCACAGAAATTGTTCAGTGATTCAGATCTCAGCAGAGAAAACCACGCTCTTCAACATGACAGTGCTCTTTCTAACCCAGCAACATTCACCAAGTGCTCAGCACACAAGTGCAATTCCTTATCTAAAAGCTAAGGACAGCAGTGAAAGCACCTGTGTGGCTCTTCCCATGCAAAAACTTGCTCTTAGTATTGAGGTTTTGGCAAGAAATTACACATTTTTATACATCCTTCATAACAGATCTCCCATAGGATGGCCAGAGTCTAATTTTTCACAAGTTTATTGGTGGTTGTTTTTAGGAGAGCTGCTTCTTTGTTCTACTATCAAATAAGCTTTGCAGACTTCCAAAGTACAGGGAGCCTACAGGCACATGTTTCAAGCTCAAATGGCCTGTCTGGAGATTGCAGCTTCCTCAGCAGCTTCTGCTATGCAAGGAGACCCAGGAGTAACATACAAGAAATCCAGGGCAGCACAAGCATTCTGAAGCAGAGGTCCTGAAGGCCACTAATTATTCTAATCAGCCCCACTTTTGAGGATGTGAACATCCATTCCTGGAGATATATTAACCACTAAGCACACAGAGGAATGGTCAAGACAGATAATGAAATCTAGTTAGAAGACAAAAACATCTTCTCTAGCAATTGCTACTCCTATTACACTAAAAAGATCCCATGAGGAGCTTGGAGATTTTCAAGGTCTTACTCTAAATACTCAATACTTCTGAAATGGCCATGTTTCTAGCACTGATTAAAAAAAAAAATAATAATAGAGATAATCCTAACTTGCACAAAAAAATTCCTTTGCCCAGTGAGATCACTACCAAAAGTAGTGATCTATTACTCACAAGAAGGCATGGAGGAGAGAAAGAAAAAGAAAAGGGGAGAAAAAACCTTACTCTCTGAAGAACATCACTGAAGCCTTTTTACTAACAAAAAAAAGGGGGGGTGGAAAAGGGGAGCGGGGAGGGCATTGAAAAGTAGATGCTTATTTAGTACTTTTTTTTCCCCCACAAATCCTAATTTTCCTTTTAATCTCCAAGTGTTCCAGGAAAACCTGGAACTTTCTTCAAAGACACTAAAATGTAACATATCTTACTATTTTAACCTAACTTCAACTAATTTTAATCTAATATAAAGTCTAAATAAGGTAATACCATTCAAAAAGGATCTCTCAACATTTACTGAATAGGGCATTCATTCTGTGGTATACACTGAATGAGCGTTATGAAAGCATCTTTGCCTAAATATATGCAAGCATTAGAAAAGAATATTTGTTTTTAAAAATGAGATTTAAGAAGCACTTTTAGAAACATTTTAAGCAGGAACTAATATAACTAATATTGTAACAAGATCTTCACATGAAAGCAATATTAAATGTTAGTGCACAACTGTTCCACTAGATGCTGCCATATAGTAAGACTTAGGAAATAACATCACTCAGAAAGCCAGATTAATTTTTGCTAGCTGCGGATGTTTAAATTACACCACCTTGAACCGCAAAAGTCTAGACCTTTGAAGTAATACAGAATAATGAAGAGTAAGAACATTTTGTTTATCTGTAAAATTCAGATTCAATCTTCATTTAACTGTTATGTATACATTTGTATCTGCTGTGTCTGTTCCTGTGAAGGCAGAAGGAAAATTCCTAAAGCAGCTTATGTGGTTGTATAACAAAGATTTTTTTTTTTCCTCTTTGTAAAGTGTTTTCTTGCAACTTATCTGTTTGGAAAGGTGCAATTTCATAGGACTATATACACACATAAATGTGAAGTCACAATCCTGCTGAAAAAAAAAAATTGTTCTTAAAATTTTCAAAATAACAGTAGTCTTTATTGACAGTTATTCTTCAATAAAGTGCTACCTTAAAAAAAAAATGATGCAGAGAAAAAAAAAAATGATGCAGAGAGAAAAAAAAAATGATGCAGAGAAACTTCCAGGCATGCAGAACATTTGATAGAAATCAACTGCACTGAAACTACAGCCAAACTATATTGCTCCTGTGCATGCTTCAATCATGAGACTATAGGATAAGAAGTGGAAGACAGGACACATTCACTACTCTTACTTTTCTCTATTTAATTCTCTAACTATGGGTGGTTTCCCTTAACAGGAAAGGGGATGTTAGAGAGGTGAACAGAAACTGCTCACTCAGGAAAAAAAAAAAAAAAAAAAAAAAACCCAAAAAAACAAAACTTCAGTTAAAAGAATTCATATTTATTTGCAAAGATCTAGGAAAGACTCTCAGATTTAAAAGAATTGCAGATCTGCTTTGAGTACAAGAAATATTCCAATAAAGTTCACTCAAAATGTAAATCTTCAGGGCTTGATCAAAATGATTTAACTTTGTTTGGTGCTTAAGTTTTACATTTTGAACTTATACAATACAGTAAAAATAATTCTAAAATGGATTTCTGAGACTTTAATAGGCACCTTAACAAAACTGAAGAATGAGAAACGTTACCTTCATTCCTTCTTCCCAGCTAATCCAGAGGTCACCTCGAGTCAAAAAGCAAGCCACTGCATGTCGAGCTAAATGGTGAATCCAGCCTTCCTGGCGAAGCTGTGTCATAATTGCATCAATCCAGGGAAAACCTGTCCTGCCTTCTGCCCATTTGGCCAAAGCCTCAGGATTCTTATCCCAGGGAATTTGAACACAGATAGGATTTCCCTCCATTTTATCAAATCGTGGATTATTAGTTGCTGCTGTGTAGAAAAATTCACGCCATAACAGCTGGCCATAGAGAGAGAGGGGAGGGGAGCTGTTCTTTTTTACCTGAAAGCCACCATTAAAGAAAAACATTGTATTAGCAAAAGGTAGTAAAAGGGCACAAGGGAAGAAGAATTACAGCATCTAAGAAAGAAGCTGACTGTGCAGAAATAATACCTTTTTATACAGGTCCGTTAACTTGAAATAAAAGAGACGACAGGACAAACAACCAAAACGGAGGTAGGGACTAAGCCCCGTAGGACTTGCCAGAAGGGAATTTGCGTTCATTCGAGGTCTTTCAAAGTTTGCTACCCAAGCCTAAAGAATTGAAAACACCAACATCAGATCAGAAACTCAGTAACCACATACAAAGATAAAGGGATAAATCAAACACTAAACATATAAAGCTATATATATATATATAAAACATATAAACATATAACTGAAGCTAAACACAATACAGTTGATCACGTTGTTATCTATAGTATTTAGGAGTTCCTCTTGGTTCAAGGGAATCTTTAGAAGATAGTTCATCCCAAGGCAGAATGCATGACCTGCCTCTATTAAATACAGCAGAAAATCCCCCCTGAAAATAAATGGAAATCATGTTTCAAGCTAAGATGACCTCCAATAAAAACAAGCATATGCTCTGCTTTTCACAGTAGAAAACACTCTCTCAAAAATTAAAATTAGGAGACAACCTACTATCATCAGGCAAAAAAAAGAAACAGCAAATTGATTTATATCATACAGGCCTTGATTTCAAATTTGTTAAACTTGCATTTAATTGCAAGAACAACTATTTTTCCCAGGTACCAAGTCCTGCTTTTACAGTGATTTGTAAGATACCTTTCTCTCCAGATGTCGTTCCAACCGAGTCAGAGCTTCCGTTTCTCCCCCTGGCCAAACTGCAGAAGGGAGACCATCTGTGTCGAAACCTGAAAGATAAATTAGAACCAGGAAATTCCTTGTTTGTTTACACTGTAGGGCAACAAAAGTACCATGGTTCTGACACTGGGATACATTTGTATCGCATGTTAAAAATGGCCTGAAGTTGAACACGTGGCAAGGTAAAAGTTTTGAAAACAGTATTCGTCAATGGGACCAAGTAGAATCAAACCACAATAGATTACTTAGCAAGAGGCACTAATTCCATTCCATTAGAAAGTTTAATGCAGAATGATTTTATTTAGATTCAGCTTCTCTTGTCTTTGAAAAGAAAAAGAAAGCAACCTCTCTTTCATTTATTTTCAACATTATTTTCAAATTCTCAGCTCTACAATATGTAAAACATCCCCAAAATGATGATTTTTACCTCCTTTTCCTAGTAATTTGGGAAATGGTGGTGAGGACACAAGAATTGCCAAAACCTTTTTGCTACCAGGGGAGGGCATGTGGTTGGCTGCAGAAGTTTAGAAGATACCAAATTTTTTGACTCCTTTTTCAGAGATTGTTTATCGGGTGCATAAGATGAAACACCCACCTATAGTTTAACCATTGTGTAGCATTTAAGAGCTTTGAAAGCAAGGTCTGTCATGCCAGAGCTCACGGGCACTACCACCAAGCAGGGCAGCACAGCTGAAAGTGCTCCATCTGCTTTTGTCAACAATTTGCAGCTCAGACCATATTTCATGGTGGGAGAGAGGAGAGGGGAAGGAGGGCAAGAGTTTGTCTTAAAACTAAGTTTGGCAATTTCTGGATTAAAATCCATGCCTGTTCAATTATAAATACGATATGTTGGAGAGCACAACATATTAGTCTCAGTCCCACAAATCTTCCAGGAAATAGCATTTTCAGCCAATGCAGAAGTAGAAAAATCAACAGACAAAGTACCCTTCATTATTTACTTGCCTTAATACAACATTTTCAGTCACTTAAGATTTTTTTTTAATTAACTTCCAAAGTGAAGAATTAAGAATTAGAAGCACAAAGATACCAAATGTGTTTAACACAAAATGAAGTATCAAAGGCTTTTAGTAGTTTATTTATGATTTAGTATCATGGCAGAACAGCTGAGACACCAAACTATGCTACAGTACATGAAAGCAAGTAACATTTAGTGTAGTTTGACCTATCATTTAAAAACATATACTCCCCCCCCAAAATATCCACAACTTTTAATTTGCAAAATTGATTATGTTTTTCCATGCATTTTGTTCAACAATAAATCACAAAGAGAACCTCTCTCGCGTGGTTATTTTAAACATTATGCCCTGAATGATAGATTAAGGCTGATCCATTACACAACATCAAGAAGTCTTAAAATATACCTAGCTCTTCGAGTGACGGGACACCATACTTCTCATCGTGGTCATCAGAAACTGGAGTCGTACATTTTTCCATTACTTCTGGAGTTATAGTCTCCACTGGCATCTCTAGTGGTTCCATTCTGCTAATCAGAGTCTGAAATCGCTTGTAAGTAAGAGGAGGCTGCCCTCCATTTAACTCTATTATTCTGTGTTTGAAAAACAAAGCAGAACACCACAGGTATGTCAGACAGATGTATATTACAGTGTTACTTATAAAACTATATATAGATATTTATCTACTCATATATACACAGAGAAAGAAAATACCTTCTTACCTGCCATTTTCTTATTATATAGACAGATAGACACGATATCTAGATAGTTTGAGCCTTAATTTTATCATCCTTTGCCACTAGGGAGATATAGAAATTCTCAAATAATGATAAAAAATAACTATTGGTTTAAGAGCAATAGGGGAATTTTCTCCTTCACTGGAAGGGGAACAGGAATCTACCACATTAAACTACTCAACGTTAAGAGGAGCCGAGCCATACTTTTGAATAGTTTGTGGATTATGTTTCTATAATAGGGAGTTAATGCTAATCCATTTAAACAGAGATCTGTAGAGAAATATAAACAAGACATTAAGTAATGCAACACAGATTTCAAATGATCTCCAATTATTCACTGAATACATAACAGATAGAAAATACTTCTTGAAAGACTTCAGCTTACTTGTACACATCAACTAAAATAAGAACATTTTTTTTAAATTGTTTTTAGCCCCGTCTTTAACACATAGTGCATAGGGAAAAATGCTTTTCAATTGCTATGATTGGCATATACTGAACTACAATACATCCTCTTCTGGAAAAGTTTCAAGAGTGAATGAGATCACTCAGCTCAGCTGCTTCAAATATGAGATCACGTGCTGTGGATGGACTAGAGGATCTCTAAAGATCCCTTCCAACCTTAATGATTCTGAGATTCTGAGACATTTCACTATGAAGACACTTTTCTGATCAACAGGATCATTACTTTCAAAGGACTTCCAAACCAAGGCTATGTTGGCAGGTACTCTGGATCCAATTTGATGTTGCAAAGTAAGAGTCATAGCTTTTTTGGTTTTAAAACTAGGGTAACAGTAACTTACTTGTCTAGGTCATACAACGTATGGGAAATTCGAACAATGACCTCCACTCCAGCTTCAGTAGCCAGTTTCTTAATTGCAGCATCTCTCTCTTTCCCAAATGGTTCGGAATCATATTCAATGGAGAGTTTTGCAATGCTCCATTCCTGAAACACAATAAAGACATGGGCCTTCAGCAATCGGCTGTTTGATCAAGCCTGAGAGAAAGGAGAATTGGAAGGACAGGGGCAGCATGGAACTGCAGCTGTTTTTCATGGATAATTAGAAAAGATGCACAGCAGCACAAAACATTTGTATTCACAGTCTTATGAAAATAAACCCTAACATTTAGACTTCTAAACAGGAAGCAGGCAAGTGCACACACAAAGCTTTAGTGATCTGGCCATGTGTGTGTGTGTATATGCGTGTGTGTATATGCGTGTGTGTATATGCGTGTGTGTATATGCGTGTGTGTATATGCGTGTGTGTATATACACACACACACACGGTGTGTGTGGGTGCATGCGCGCACGCAAAACTGGAAAACTCCACTTTGAGTTTAAAGAAAGAAAAACAAAAAAGATATGACAGACTCTCTTCTGGACATTATTCAGCAGATTTTCTTGCTCTTTACATATCCCTGTCAACAAGTTAAACTCCTAGGGAGAAAGAAATTTCAAATTCTTTCCAGAACTGCTTGGAGATAGAAGAGGGAATAGTGAAAAAACAAGCAAAAAGAAAACCTCACTTACCACACAACCCTCAAGTTGCCTTCCACACCTTCATAAAACATTTGTTCTACATTTCATAATATACAGTCACTGTCTTCTGTCAGAAGCTAAGAAGCCCTTAGAAGCTTAATCATACGCTTCTTACCTGTTCGAAGTTAGAGCACGCAAACCCAAAAAGCCCTATCAACTAAAATATAGATCATAAAGACACTTTTTGGTATTTTGAGGAACCAGAATAGCCACAAAGATTCTTCTTTGAATCCCATACGCTACTGTCTTCTAAGGTAATGTTCTGAAGGTGCAGTAATCTCCTGTGCAGTTAAATGTAAACAGATTGGCCTAGTACTAAAAATCTAGAAGTATTCACTTTTACTACGCTACTGTAATATGATTGCCTTCCCTGGCCAATAGTATATCACTGACAATCCTCAGCAGTTCCAATTTGAAAAAATCCTTTCCCCAAAACAAAATAACCTGCAAGGAAACTGTAGTTAAACTGTAGAAAAAGAAATATCCCCAGTGGAAATCCTGTGATGGGCAGAAGCAAAGTAGAAAAAAATAATAATTACAATTTTTATTGCATATTTCTAGCATTTACCTTAAAAAGCCTGGGAAAAACATCTGCTGGCTGTCCACGAATAACAAACAAGCGAGAATTCAGTTTCCGTAGATTGGCATCAAGATCCTCAAGACATTGAAGTAGAAATCTGTAGAGAATTGTAAAATAAAAATGAAAGACAACAACAACAAAATTAGTTTCGGGCCTCTGTTTATAGAAAATGCCCTTTTTATAACAGAAAGGGTCACACACTTTGGCTGTGACAAATTACCCCATCTGAATTATTTAATGAACAAGCAAATAAGACAAAACAAGGGGAGGGGATGCTACTCAAATCTGCAAGTCTTCCAGGAAAAAAAAGAGAGATTGTCAAATAAAGGATGTTGAGACAGGCTCACACACATAAAGGTCTATTTTGTAGGTTCCATAGTTGATGACAGACATGGACTCTAAAGTTGAAAGTTGGCTTTGGGAAGAAATAAAAACAAAGGCAAAGAGTGGAAAAACAAACTCTTTATGTTTCATAGCGATTTAAATGATGCCCATCTAACACACTTTATTACCTCCAACTTTCCATGGGAAAAAAATAAATCAAAATAATATATAAAAGGTTGGGAGGAAAATCATCTGGCTACGAGTTATGTACCAAAAAACGCATGACTCAACCCAAAACGTTAACAAAAAGAAGGCAAGGTGGGATAGAAGCTAGCACATGAGAATACAACTTCCTGGTCGACCAATCGGCCTGTATGTAATCTCTCTAAAATTTAAATATCTATTTTTCTCACTTAAAAAAGAAAAAAATATCTAAATTCAGGATGGAAGAAGGGATATCATGAAGCAAGATATGTTGCATGTAGTTTAAAGAAAAGAGGTTGTGTATACTCCTTTAACTAGAAACTATGCAACAGACATAGAAACAGATACGAATCACATATGCTTCCATTAAATAGAATTTTGACCCTAAGTTCCTAGACCATAAATAAAGAATTACAGATCTTATTTCACTAATCTTCACTAATCCATCTGTATCTTGTTTCCATGTGCATTCACATATACCTCACAAATCACTATAAAGATAAACTGGAAGAGTTTCCTAGATACATTTGGAACAGGAAAACTGGTATCACAGAACACCAGAAAAAAGAAAGAGGTAAAATGGTAACATAGTGTTCCTAAATATTCCACCATCCAAAAACCTTATTGCCTTTTAGGAAAAGGTTACTCTCCCATCTTTCAGTCTGCATCTCAGCTGTTTCTCTTCCTCAATTTGCCTTTATGCTACTACCAATTAGGTTAGGAAGAAGATACCACTTCTAGCCTCCAGCCTGGACTTGGTAAAATCCTCTTGGAGGAGATTACATGCACTGCCCCAGCCTTCAATTCACTTCCAAGAGCCCGAAACTTGCCCTTAATACTATTTAATCTCCGTTTTGTTGGCTTCCAAAGTCTCCTCGATTATCTCTCTCAACCATCTCTTGCTGCTCCTTCATTTCATCCTCCAGCAAACTCATGTGCTTAGCAAACAGTTGCTGCTTTGGCGTAGCTCAGCATCAAATGCAAGGGAACGGTGCCCTTGCAACGTTCGAGTGCACCATCTGCGAGGACTGTTTTATTAATGTTTAAAATCCAAGTAACACAAGTAATTAACCTGGTTATCTGCATTAAGCATCACTCTTCAAAATGATATAGCCTCAGATTCTTAAATACGCATAGAAAGGGAAAGAGAGGAGGTGAGTGACAAAATTACCTTCCAGAGCAACTACACAATCACACTTGAACTAAAGCAGAACAAAAGGAAAGAGAGGCAGCCAAACCACAGTTTGAGCAGCAGTTCTGTCCCCCATAACCTATTGTTCAAAGATAATACAGCAAATTAAACTCCAGTGACCCTATGTTGTCTATGTAATGCAACATAAAAGACGACTCATTTTTGACTTTCAGAACATGGATTCAGTTTGCAATTGAATGCGATTACACTACTTGGAATAAATATGCAATTTAAACATTTGGGATATTTATACTGAAGCAAATGTGCTTAACAAGGTGTACTGCAAATAATCGAACCCACAGTTATTGTTTTCAAAGGCATTTTTCATTAAAATGTTAATAATACTTGTATGACAAGTCCTTAGGTAGACCTGCCTTGCTCAATTAAAAATGAACCTTCTTAAGTTGTTGCTTCTAGATAAAGTCACTACCAAGAAACTTCCAGCTGAAGCAAATACTTGTCATAGGCACTCTTTCCTTATCAGTTTAAGGCATAGAAAAGCGATACTGAAACTTCACTACGCTTAATTTCATGCTAAATAACATCTAAGTTTAGATATACCAAAATACACAATATTCTGAATATAAAAGAAAAATCCTACCTTTCAAAACTGCAGCATTCTATCTGCTACTGCATGCTTATGTGAAATGATTTTCTAAATCATACTTATTTCATGGGATCATATTTAATTTGAGAACTTTCCTTATTTTTCGCATGATGCTATGACAGATGCAATGCAATGTATCAAATATCAATTTCAACTGGGGGGAGTAATAACATACACACATAGCCAGACATATGACACACGCATGCATTTTTAAGCATGCTAACAGAAGAACAAATATTCATTATTTTCAGTCCTGTCAGTGCAAACTACTCTGGGATCTGAAACAATTGTTTTACAGATCTAGTTTTTCAAGGTTGCACTTTGACTGGTAAGGCTTGTTTGCAATGGAAAATAGTTCTGATCTATTCTAACTCCATGTATCCATGCATGGCCACTCACTGCAGAATGGGAACGGGCGCACATTTTGTTCAGTGCACACATCTGAGTATAATTAGGAGCAGTATTTTAGCAGAGATGAGGCTATATTATGAGTGCCCTCTCCGAAGAGGCATGGCAAAATGCTCACAAATATGCTCCTTTTTAGGCTTAACATGAGTACACTGAAAATAAGTCTGTGAACTGAAATCAAACACAAAATCTTTTTCTCAAAGAGTCTTTTATTTTCAGTACATGAACTTTTGCAGCAGTTTCTCCAGAGTAGCTGCTAAGTTTGAACTCTCTTACACTTTACCCAAAGTAACACACCTGGACACTACTGCTGTGAGCTACTTAAGTCTCTCCCCATAGGAATAGCTCATGTTTCCAAGTATTCAATCTCAAGCACCTTCCTCCTCTCAACCTAACAGTGAAAAAGGGAAGCACTTTCTTCATCACCCTGAATAAGTAGAACATGACATGAATTCATCAAAAAGACACAGGAAGGACATACAAATTACTTTATCAGGTAAGGATGTCAGTTCAGGTTTCTGCATCTGGTCCTTACCCTCTCTGAGTCAAGGCAAAGAGTTCACAGTACAGAACTATGTAAGGTCCATATGCGACTGAAGTGATGGAGGGAGACAGAAAAGGTGCTTTTCTCTGCAAAGAAGATGCTTATGCTCAACATTATATACATGAGCAACCCACCTGTCACCAAGCAACACTCTTAGAGGGCATCTGTTTTTGCTCAAGATTATCTAATTATTTTAACAATAATTTTCATGTGAGCTTTTGATGGCTACATACTTTGCAAGAAGTTACTCCAAACCACTGCCTTCCCTGCCACAAATTATGAAAAGCCTGTTTGAGATCCAAAACTCTAAGGTAGATGTTTTCCCTCTTTGCATCTTAGCAGTGACTGTCAGAAACTGATTCTTGTAGCACAGACTGTAATTTTAACTAAGATGCTATCAAAATAAGCAGGTATCATCAAGGCAGTAATTCAAAAGCTAAATAGCTAATTGTTAACATAGTTAACAAAAGTGTTAATAAAGAGAGTCAAAACTGAACATCACATCATGTAGACACCCTGACTCTGTAATATTAACAGGACTAAAGTCAGTAGCATGAGGTTAAAAGGTAGTAGCATTTCAGTTTGCAAGAATAGGAAAGATCCCTTTAGTCACTCTTTTTAAGACTTCAAATTGGTGTTATTTTTAGGAATGAGGAACACCCAGAAACACAGATCTACTCTTGCCAGTATGAAATGAGCATAATGTGAATTGACTGAAAATCCAATGACTTCTCTCTTAGGAGTCACCCACATCTGAAAATGGAGGTGGTAAAATGATGGACAAAGAGCTTCAATGTCAAATTTATTCCTTATTCTTTCTGAACTGACTCAGATTCAGAATTTAAGCTGTTAGGAAGGGCAGCAGCACTAGCCTTCGCTATTGCTGCAATACAAAATGGACTACAGCCAGGCTTTACAAGACTATCAACTTCTGGCAATACATCCAAGCTTCTGCTTAACGTATCTTTTAAAATACCTTCTATGCAATCACTCACTTTCATGTCACGTCTTTCATTTCATTCTTTGCAACAAAAGAAAAACATTAACACGCGACTGTGTCGTTATGGATGTTTGAACACCATCTAAGCTTTGTTTATCAGCATTATCCTGAGCAGTCTAATGTCTTTTGTTTTTATTTTCCAATTCAAATTTGTTTTCAACATTACTATCAGATATTCCTGCTTTGTTTCCTACAGACTTTATTAAGGAACTAAACTCAAAGAATATTACATGCTGTATAGCATCAACTGCTTTAATACTTGAATGAGTAAAGTTTACAGCATTAGATACCAAATGCATTAATACATCATGTAACATTTACTTTCCATTCATGGAAAACAGACTATGGGGCATTTAATAAATATCTGATATTCTGCTGTATGTTCAGTCACACTGTTATAAAGGTCTAATACTACCTAGGTAAATGTAATTCACATATATGCTTCTACTGGAATCATTACACAGATTTCATCTAATAGTTGTATACCATGCTGAGAAGTATCTGATATTTGATTTTTCTATACATTATTTTTTAATATCTTCTCAGATATTCTTGTGTTTGACTTGCACAAACTGATGTGTCTTAGGCAGCAGGAGCAGCATGTTCTTGTGAAACTGTTAAGAAGCTTAAGCTCAGACAGGATTTGAGCGTTATGTACACTTCACATCATCCTTTGGCAGGAGGCCATGGTAATATTTTCCTATTACAAAATCAAGGTCACATAGAGGCTTGTTTCATCACATTACATTGTATCAGGAATACAGCATACAACTTGCATATCCTAAAAAGGTATGCAGTAATACAGTTGATTACAGGTATTATCCTTTAAACTTGTACAGCAGATGGGACAAAAGTTCTCTCTATTCAGCCCAGTGAACCAGCTCGTCCCAACTAATTTCCTGCAGGTTTTCTCTATCACCGAGGAGGAACGAAAGGATCCTTTATTGCATGATTGGGAACTTTGGCATCTTTCATAACTTAATAAAAGCTGCTACGCATGCCAAAACAAATCAAGACAGATGCACATTGTTTTTTCTTTCCTTTACCATCCACAACTGTTTCTACTAAATGCAAGGCAAAGCAAAAGTGTGAGACAGAAAGCAGGCAAGATGCACCCAAGCCTGAGTGCAGTATTTACGATTATTGTGAAACTGGTTCTTAATAAAATTCAAACTCGAATTCTTTGAAAAAGGATGAAAGAAGGGACATAAAGCAAAACTTGAGATTAAATTTTAAATATTGCTTTATCTCCACACATCTTCAAGCCAAGTCCTTTTGGGAGCATCTTCTTTGAAGTTCCTGTGTTCTCACATACATGGAGAGGCAGAATATGACTATAGCAAGAGCTACCGCTCTCTTAAGAGGAAACTACATTTGAATTTAGCTAGCTTACATTAGACAAGTTATAATTTCCTTACATATCACTCCTCATTAGTTTCTTTCTGAGTGAGCTCCTTTTTCCACAGTTATTCTCAAGAGAGGAGACATACAAGAATTCCTTTTGTCCTATTCAAGGAGCATTCCTAGTTTTCCACACTGCAATATGGATTTAGCTCCTATTTGGTGTGCTGTTCTTTATAGCAAACAGTGTCCTTAGTCTTGGCAAGGATCTCTATACTCAAAAAGCACTTAGAGGAATTAATTTAAGGAATTGTATGTGTAGCAGCAAACTTCTCAAGTCACTTGTTGCAAGAATCAATCTTCTGGTGATACCAGGCTAACAGACTTGCACCTTAAAGCTCTTCTCCATGACATCTTGCTCAATTGTGAAATTACATGCTCAGTGTTTATTTTTCTCCTAATCCTCTACTTCTGCTCTGACAGATGAAAGTCCCTTTTACTTACCCTTTGCCAATTCCTTAAGAAATTTAAGATTCAAGTTGCTTTCCTGAACATCAGGCCTCATAAGGCCTACCTAAATCCTGCTTTTTCTATCATCACTCACAAATCCTACCAAAAAAAGACCATGCTAACTAGTGTGGAGCAGCTCACGTTTGTGTACCTCCGCTGAGTGCCTTAGCTGAAACCACAGCACACATGCGGCACTGGAGTCTGGGCCTCCTCTGGCCCCCAAACACGGTCCCAGGGCCGTACAGTGCCATTAGTCATCTGTATTTTGCACCTGGGTTTCATATCAGATTAGACGACCTTAAGAAATGGCTTTTCCTAAAAGAAAGTCCGGGAGCAAACATATCTGCAGCATGGACAGCTAGGGAAATAGGACCTAGATGCAAATTACATAACTCAGCTATTTGACAGGAGAAACATGTTCATGGTTAAATAAGTTTCAAGCTGCTTATTCTCCTGAGCCTCCTCCTCTTGTTTAAGCGAGCTGCTCATAAGGCTTGATGCAATTAAACCAGAGTTGGCCTGCTTTTTATTCCCACCACTGAGCAAAATTGTTCAGCCATATTACTCTTCACAATCTAATCTACCCATGAGAATATAACAGCTCTGCCTCATTTTGAACACACTTTACAGAAATATTTCTTTATCAAAATTCCATGGGAAAAAAAAAAAAAAGAGAGGCATAAAAGCATTATAGCAAGATACAGTCCGGTACAAACTGTCACTGAAAGAAAAGTGTACTTCTCAACTATACTGTATAAAATGTAGAGTCCTTAAGATATTATGCATGATAAGTCACTGGTTTCCCATATTTGAAAAGTCTATTATACCAAGAATAGAGAATTAAGGAAAGACTTGAAGGCTTCTCATTACCAACCCCCACCCCCTCAAAAAAAACACACCTAAAGGTTGCTCTTAGGTTTTCAGTAAAGTTGACAGGATTTTGCTTTGGCAGCGCTTACCTTACAGTGATCAGACATGCAGCACTATGCTAGCTTTCCATTACTGCTCTTATGAATCAAGGCAGCCAAGACTATCCAGACTTGTCTTTCAAAACTAATATTAGTCATTTATACCTAAATGTAAAATAAACATGGGCAGAGTTCTGGGCTTCACAAAATAATAGAGAGACACGAAGTTAAAGAGTGAGTTCTAGCAATGGGCTACTAAGATGATTAAGAGTCTGCAGCACCTGTCACATGAAGAAAGGCCAAAAAAGCTGGGGCTGCTCAGCCTGGAAAAGACTGAGAAGGGATCTTGTCCATGTGTTTAAGTATTTGCAGGGAGGTTTGTAAAGAGGATGTGGCCAGACTCTTACCACTAGGGCCCAGTGACAGGACAAATAGCAATGAGTATAAGCTGAAACAGAGCAAGTTCCACTGGAACAGAAGGAAACACCTTTTCTCTGGGGGGAAGCGGGGAGTCCAGAGGGGTTTTAGAGTCTCCATCCTTGGAGATGCCCAAGAGCCTTTGGCCAAGGTCCTGGGCAACCTGCTCGAGCAGGGGATTGCCCGGTATGATCTTGTGGGGCCCTACAACCTCAGCTATTGTGTAAGAAACCTGTTAAGGCTCGAGAAATAACAGTGTAGAAAGAATAAATGTTTTAAAGAAATACTTAAAAAAAAAACATACAAGTAAAGTACCTTTACTTATTAAGCTATGTAAGTCCCGAAATACTGCTTTTTGGACCAGCTTTCTTACAGCATAAGGAGAATAATGGATTTAACGGCTCATTTCATACTGACAAAAGCCTTCACTTCAAAGCCTAAGTCTGATTAAAAAGATGCAATGAGCTCAATACATAATTCCAGATATACAATATTAAATGCAGAGGTTGAAATAATAGCTGCAAAATTCATATAACCTTTAGATAAACACACTATCTTCATCTGCCACAACAGCAGCAATTCACTGGACTATAGAAGGTCAGGATAAACTGGGCTCAGTGACCAGTCTCAAGTACCTCACTTGAAGCAACTAAATTAAATGAATATAAATATATATATACACACACACACACATATAAAAGAATGTTCCACTTAACTGTACTACATAGATTAAAAAAAATACTCCATCCCCTCTTTAGGAGTAACAGTAGTTCACATGAACTATCATTCTAAAAGGAATGAAAACTTTATTCCTAGAACTGTTCCCCTCCTCAGTTTACCTGTCTACCTGTTCCTTTCATTAGCAGAGGGGAAAAAAAATAACTTCCTAGATATCACACTCAGATTCCCTTAACTGCTGAAAGAATAAAGGCAACTGAAAAACTAACTGGCAACACATGGCCACATTAATTTTTCCAGTTTGCCTGTGCCAGTATCAGAAGTAGTTGCAACGCAGAAGGGCTGGGGGAGGCAGCCAGGAAGGTTGCCAATCAAGAGAAACAGGAAAAGAAGTTTGGGGTGAGGAACCAACAGCACCTTCCTGAGGACTGCTACACAACGTGGAAGATAGAGCAACTAAAAACAACAGCAAGTGAGTATCCAGCAGTCAGAAACCACGCATATTCTAGAGAAAAGAAGCTTCCTAGGAGGGAGAAAAAAAAAAAAAAAAAAAAAAAAAAAAAAAAAAGACACACACACACATATATATACATATATATATATATAAAGAACATATATATTCCATTGATATAACATTTAAAATATACATAAGAGGATGCATAATATATTCATTTATACTCCATATAAATATATAGTAATAAATAGAGAGAAATGGGGACATGAGGACATGAGGATACAGAAAAAAAGAGGAGATATATACCTTATATATATATTTATATGGAATATAATCCATATGTGGCGTTTATATCTCTCTATATATTTTATATATATCATATAGATATATATATTTTATATATATATAAATGTACATATATATAAGATAAATATACATTTATATATATATATATATATATATATAGGATAGATAGCTATTCCATATATATTACTTTACTCTGAAAGTATCTCCATAGCCAAAAGTGATGGGTGAGCATTTGTAGACTCCAAGCTGGAAGCTTAATCACCACTGATAAGCAAGTGTTACTGCAGTACAAGACCTTCAAGGAGGAAGAGGTGCACCCCACTAGAGGTCAATCTGACAAACATGACTTGCTAATCCCTGTGCTTCAAAATCAAGGGGTAATACAAAGCAAACAGCAACAGGAAAACTAGGAACTTAGCAGTTTTCCTTACTATATTGCTCATAACTTGATCATTTCCTTATCCCGTTTGCAAGGGGAATGTTTCAGCGTGAATCAACAAAAATAGTTTCTTAAAGTAGGTCGTTGCTCTAGCAACGCGGCGGCTGTTTGGACTACTCCCTGCCACAATGACCTACTTTCCTAGTGATACGTAACCGCTGTAGTAGGAGCTGAAATTCTAGTTCACTTTTGAAACGTTCTGGGAGGCTTTTTATGGTGCAATTGAACTTTATTTCTGAAAAAGGCAGATACAGGCCTCCCCTATTTACAAGTGGGGGATCAGTTACACTGATCCATGCTGTATTTAGAAGCTCTGGCTACTAAAGGTTAAGTGAAAGCTAATATATGCTCTCAGTTGAAAAAGTACTAAGTCAACATTCAAAATATAAGGTGCTCACAGAAAATAGAATGGAAAACTGTCCAAACGAACAACTACTTGCAAATAAACAAGTTCTGAGACAGTGTCAATATTTGGCAGCCGTCTTCAGTGCAAACAGACTGCTTCAGCATTATACGCAAGCAAAAGTTGGTGAAGATAACCCTTTACTATAGGTCAGAATATTAAAGTTGCCTAAACGGAAAACAAAACCCCTCACAAATGCGGGGCAAAGCCAATAGGTTTTTAAAACATATGCGACCTTGCAAGAATTGTGGAGCAGGAACATCAAGAGGTACAACACAAACCCAGAAAGTAACTGTGACCATTAGTTTTCTGTTTACCTTGTTACTAATGGTTATTAAACTTCTTTCCTCTGCAGAAAGGTTAACAGCATAACTATTAAGACAATAGTTAGAAGGCTATCTCTGCAGAACAAAGCCCAAAAACCTTCAAACTTCTGTCATACTGATTGTGCTATAGGTGTTTTTGATCAATTTACACAAACCCTGAATTTTGATCAGTTTACACAAACCCTGAATTCAGAAACTTTCATTCAAGTTAAGTTTGTAAGAAGCAAGCAGAACCGACCAATATTTTCAAGTGGAAGACAAGACATTCCAGCAAGAGGCAAACTATGTGCTACTGTGTGATTCTAACTAAAACTTTGTTAATAGAAGATGTGACAGAGGTAGCTCATATTAAGAAAGACAAGAACATGCACCAAAGGCTCCTCCAGATTTACTTTACCTTAAGCCCTGCAGGTTCCTCAGGAAAAAACAGTGGTATCCATGGGGGGGAAAAAAAAAAAAAAAAAAAGCCACACACAGTACTCTGAATGGAATAAGTTTGAAATTTCCCCAACCCGCAGACTGGGATAAAGCACATGCAATGAGAGCACTACTCCTGCAAACAGTTTTCTCTTCCAGCAGAAAGCCACAGCTTTAACCTTACTGCTGCACCAACGGCGAGTGGTCCTAGAGCAGCAAGAGGTGCCACAAAGGCAGAATTCAGGAGGGAGGTGTGTGTGAACGGAGAAATAGCAGGAAAAATAGTGGAAAAAAAAAAAAAGTCATAAAGGTTGAAAAGTAGAAAGGTTGCTGCTGCCAGAGCACCAGAGGATCATTAGTAACAGTTTTCAATTCGAAAGCCTGACCTCCAGTGCCAAAAAAAAGTAAAGTCTCCTGTGCTGTCTCTTATAGAAACAGCAGAGAACTCCAGTAAGGTTCTCGGTCAATGCAGTGCTTAGTACTTGATGGCATGATATTTGAAAAAAACAAAAGAAGCCAAAAGTTAAAGTGTAAAGGGAAAGATGATCTATGTTATCTCCACAAAACCTTATCTTCCTCTGTTTTAGAAGAACGGGAGAAAAAAAAAAAAAAGTATCATTAAAATAAAGCACTCAACAGCCACTTTACTAGCCCCTGTCTTATTCAAAAGAAACTTTGATCAAACATAGGCATGAAAAAATCTCTGATTACTGAAATACATCCATGACTAGATGATCAAGACTAATTTTCACATGAGTCTCTTGAGATTATGAAAGCCTCGAAATACGAGGAGCAAATCTCTATTACTGAAAGCTGAAATATCAATGCCATAGTAACTTTAAACTTTTTCTCTTGTGTACCCTTCAGCTGGTATGAACTTAGAAACATCTACTAACATGTAGTTTCTTTTATCATGAACAAATGACAAAAAAATTGTTCACAAGGTAGGGGAATAAGTTCACACACCAGTTAAATGGAACACAGGAGAAAAAAATGAAAACAGAGTCATTAAAAAAAAAAAAAAAAAAGCAATCACCGAGTTTGGGATATACTGCATAATAGCAGTAAATAGCAACAACTAAGCTGCCTACAAGGAAACACAGACAAAGCACAGTGAACTAGTTCTTAATAAGCATGCCACCTACTGAAAGATAGTGTTGGGAAGTCAAAGGATTTAGCCAGAGATAATAAGACTAAAATAAACACTTTGGTTTAACATTCTTGCTTGATTGCCCTTTGCTGAAGCTATGAAAGTTTCAGCTTCCTGAGTTCATCGGTAGTGGGACTCACAAAAAACAACAAAAATAGTACAAACTTCTTTCCATACACAAAAACCCCTTTGTGACTTTGATGACAAAAAGGAGAATAATTTATTTTAAATGCATATTTCAGTTTTGCAGACTCAGAGTCACGTCTCGCATCCAAGAGTGGCGAGGAAGCCAGAATAGCAGGCAATCTCTACTAAATGCCATGTTATTTTCTCTCCCTCCTTCAAGGCAGCTGGCTTTAAAAAGTCACTGAAAAGCTGTTCAGACACCCAAATACACTCTTAGAAAAATCAAGTTTGTTTACCCTTAAGAAAATAAAGATGAAGAATGTACACACAAATAGGATCTCAACCCAGACGAAGTTCACAAGAAAAAATTCTTAGAGAAGGTTCTTCAATTAAACCAAAGCACTGGAAAGTTAATCATTGACTATTTAAATGCCACATATCACAATGGGATTTTGCCTTTTTTTGGTCTACTTCTCCAGTATTTCAGAACGACACCAACTGCTGAGGTAACCCTGCCATGGTGTTATGTATTTTCAGTACAGAGCAAAATTGCAACCACACACACTTCAATCACACACTGTACAATATATGGGATAGGAAGGAACAAGCAATTAATCTATATGAAGGAGTTACCTATTTACTCATCTTTGTGATAGAGGTTGCCCTCTCATCTCTGTTCTTATGATCATTCATGCACCTATTCATTGCGGTAAAGCATGACCTGCCCACAGTTCCAGAGTTCTCTTGCATTTGCTGTCGTAATTGTGCAACCTCACCACAAATCAGCTAACTTCCTCATTTCAAGACTAATATTCTTCCATCACTGATGGTTTTCTAGGACTGCTATTGCCAACGCAAGGCAGCAGCATGGTTTAACTCCATCATGAATACATACCTTCAGTGCAAGGTAAGCAGAATGCTGGCACCAGCATTAAGGAAAAGAAATATCCTGAAAGGTCCTGAGTTCTATAGGCTCCTTATTGCAAGGAAGAAAGTGCTTCCCAAGTCACAGATTGCGTCCTTAAGAGAGATATATCCCATTTGGGTCTACTAGGACTTGCACATTTACAGAATATCAACTGCAGGAAAGTGACTTTATGTAACACACAGCCCCCCACACCAACAAAACTACAAATTCAAATCAACATAGTTACTAGCAGAGCATTTAAAAACATACACAAGTCAAGAATGGGAATAGATCAGGAAAAAACAAGTTTTCATTACAGGAGCTGTTCTTAAGTAACCTGTGCCACAGATATGTCATCTTCGTCACTGCAGATTCAATAATAATTAAATCTGCAACTCATTACACAGTTATACTACAGCTTCCCACTGGAGTTTAAGCAGACGCGTTTGCTTCAGTATTGCTGATTTATTTCTTGATAGGTTGTTTCACAAGGAACCAAGCTTTCCCTGGTGCAAGAGCTCTGCCGCTTCCACTTTTCACAGTAGTCCGTAAGCCACAAGCAGAAACACAGGCCAAAAAAAGAATGTGTGACTGAAAAGGAATGGAAATGCTTCCCAACAAAGAAACACTTAGATAAATTAAGTTTTAAAAGCAGGCTGAGAAAATTACTCCAACAAGTTACATGAGAAAACAATGTGTAACAAAAGCTCAAGTGTCTCTGACACCACAGAAATTAAACATGTGGGACACAGATACCATTCAGATCCATGTTCAAGTGGAATAAGTGACTTTGTTTCTAACAGTCTGAACCCATTTGGTTCTGTTTTAATGGACAGGATGTGCTAGCACCTTTCAAAATGATTATGAGCAGTGGTTTGATGCACAAATTTATTCTCGAGCCCTAAGTTTTAACAAGTTTGTATCTCTTACCCAATCTTACCAGGGTAGACATTCAGGCCTCTCAAGTACTCCAACAGTTAAAGAGTACCTAAATCTTAGGAAGAAAATCTGGTTATTTCAGGAAGCTATTTTCACTCTAGCCCACTTATTGTCTACAAAACTAATGAGGCTGATTTGTCAATTTTCAATAATATCTCAGCATTATAATATCAGCAACACTAACAGTGTGCTCTCAGGTCCAAAATCAGAGATTCACATGAAGACACTTGCCACAGCTATCCCCACTCACATACCTCAAGCAGAACAGTCATATTCATCCATCTTCCCCAGCCCTCCCCACTGCATCTGTCACTTCCAGTAAACCCGTGCCCCTGCACAAAGGGACACGCACAGATGCCCCTGAAACAAAAGGGGTGGCCTGAGTGCGAGAGAACATTATAATTATAGTTCATCCATTGTCCTACGTGGCAGAGAACCTGAAAGTTGACTTTGACCTTTTTAGTTCACCATAGGAAGGCCACAGAACTCCCTCAAGCAAGGAGTTTCTTTCAGTAACAAATTAATACATCTGAATTGAATATGAAGTTCTGCACTGAAAGAAAAATAAATAAATGGCTGTCTTTATTGGCAGCCTTATCTTCCTCATATTGCTTGTTATGCAACTAACCCAAAAACGTGCCACAATTTGTGGCAGACCAGAAAAAGTCACTTTACTTGAAAATGAAGACCTCTCAACCATATATACCACCATCAGAAAACTGATACCACAAAATTGGGATAGTCTAAATGCTAACATTTTTTTCTGAAGACAAATACACTTACAGGAAAATGGCCAAAAGAGGAACACAACATGCAAAATAATGTGAAGAAGTGTTTCAGAACAAACAATTCATTGACACTGCTGCATAATAACAATTCATTGACACTGCTGCATAATAATCAAATGAAAACAAAATCTGCATTCTTAATTATCTACAGAAAGATGCTTTCAGGTTCACTAGAGACAGACAGATGAAAGTAAAATGCTGGCTCCAAGAGAATAAGAATTAAATAATCCTTTACAGTTGTTTCTAGAGCATATTTGACCATTGATACACAGCTCAAAGTCCAAACACTTTTTTTTTTTTTTTTTAAATATGGTGAACTTCTCATGCAGATCTTCCTTTTACATCCTCAAAAATGGAACTCAATCATCCAAACCCAGACCTTGAGAACTTCAGAATTTCTTAGTCTGAAGAATCAGATTCTTTCAAAACCGGGCTTGCAGTCAACAAGCAAATGGTGCAAGTGTTGACTGGAAATTTTGGCCTACCGTGACTACTCCTTGGAAAAACAACTTACAGAACATTTTGTTAAGGTACGCTCTTTTGTTCCACCTGCTCTCTCCACGTCAGCCACTACAGATTTATCCATCCAGTTTAACCATACACGTTAATGTAATGTTTTGTATGGCGATACAAAACCATTCAGCAGAAACTAAGCAAATGAACATTACCTCCGTTGAGATGAATAGCACCCACCCATGACCCTCAGTTACCACTACCACCTTTGTGCTGGCAAAATATTCCCCAAAACAAGTAAATAAATTAATTATCGGTCCCAGCCAGCCCGGTGAGCTGGCCCCAGGGCTGCGTACCAGAGCAGTCACAAGCCGAGGGAACCTCCCCTTTCATCAGCAGTGCAGGATTAAAATGAGGGGTGAGTGACGTACTTTGCAACTCCCAGGACTAGGTTATATAACACTACGAACTACATAAAAACATTACATATAACTAAAAAGGGTGTCACTGAACTGCAGACATTTTAGGGTACATAATACTTGTTGTAAGAGGGAACAACTGGGGAATTTAGTCCTGACACTGCAGGGGCTCTCTAGTCTCACACCCAAGAGCTTTGCTCTGGACGCACTGCTCCCGAAAGTAAGCTACTACTCTGCAACATGAGATGGGGACGTCTGCAGTCCAATCACCCTCCATTTAGTGCGTTGTCTGGACAAAAAGGCTTCAGATCACTCACTGAACTAGAGCTTGGAGCAACATAATGAAAAAGAAAAAGAAGGTACAGGCATGGCTATACTACAGCACAGAAACACCAAAGTTGGCTTAACTGTTACACAGTGGCCATAACAAGAGTTTAGCACATGCTACCTTGCAGAAGAAACCACAAAATACCTGCAAAGCACATACAGAATTGATACAAAACCACTGATACTCACACACCCACTGTATGTCCAGTTTTATATCTGTAGAACTGCCTGATTTTGTTTTCAGCATTAGCCTTAAATAACTAGCCATATATGCCATAAATTAGAGATTTTTGGTCCTAAAAGCTACAGCACAAAAGCAAACTCAAAGGGCTGTGTTTGCACTAAAGTCATGATTATTCTTTTTGATGTTCTCCCTTTTAAGTGTCAAGCATTTGTCATCAAAATCAGCCTAGTTATATAGATCTCTTTTTTCTTCCGCAGATATATCATCATTTAATACAAATCACTCACAGTTCTATTAACAAATTTTCTTCACCAAACAACCCCACATCTAACAAAAAGGTCTCTACAGGACAAATCATTACTAACGTCATCTGAAAAATCGGATGTACATAACATACTTTTGTAGTTTGGATACTACAAAAAGATGCCTCATTATTAATTTTAAACCAAAATCCATTTTTAAAGCGTTGCAATCATTGTCCTGGCAAAGAAAATCTTGTCTAGGCTTTTAATATACTTTAACGTACAAGCATTAGAAATCCATCATATCACTGCCTTCACCTTAAATTAATATAACCACCTATCTTTGTAGGGTATTGAACATGTCAATATCCTCAGAAAGTCAACTAGGTATACGCAGCAAATTGTGTTACACTTATTTTAGTGATGAAAGCTCCTCTTTTGAAGAATTAAACAGAGAAATTCAAAGGCTGGCAAAGTATAACACCCCCCCAAATACTTTTTTTTTTTTTTAATTGCCAGCCTTTTAACTAGCCTGTCAAAGACATATGCACACTCACAAAACAAACTGAAAGAGTAAATAATTAGCTAAAGTAAATTCTTATGCAGCAGCCAATGGAATGTTTACATTTAAAAGAAAAAATTTGATCCAGTGCCATGCTAAGCAAGAGCTAAATGAAGCCATCCCATAAATGATACTGCTAACACAAGACCTCATTCTCCTTAATATGGAAAAGCCTGTGAGTACATAGGAATACATTTTTTCATAAGTAGGTAATGGTTACTTGTTAAGAGGACGCAAGCTGCACTCTCGTCTGTTCTGTGGATAGAGTTAGAGGCATGCTAATTCTGGTGCCAGAAGTTTAAGAGCAATGAAAAAAACTGTAGGATAGTATCACAGCAATTTTCCCTTTAGTATCCTCACCATCACAGCCCCTGCCATTTCTCCATCACCTTTTTCTTGTACTGAATAACTCTTCTCTTAGGCATGTCTGTGAATGACACCAGAAAAATCATTATATAGAAAACAGTGTTCCAATGGCAACTGAATCATCTTGACCTAGTTGACAGCTTGAGAGAAGGGACAATGGTAAGAAAGAGAATCAGAAAATTGAAACGAGTTGATGAAGGCCTCATATTTGTTATGTAGAGTTCATGATTTTAGGACTAGTTGGCTGAGTGCCAAAAGAAAGGAGGTCAGTAAGGCCATGTGACTACTCAGCAATTAGAGTTACTCAACAGTGCAATTACACAAAAATATTAGTTCAAGACTGTTTCACAAATGTTAAGAGAAAAGTTCCTCAAAAAGTACCTGTATACTAACTGCGTTTAAAAGTACATCTCTGAAATGAACCACAATTGGTCTAAACCACCTCACTGAATAGTGGCCAGTGCACAATGTTATTTCTAACAGGAAACTAAGTTTGATGGTTTCTACTCTTTTTACACTATTCTTCCTCATGTTCATTCTATTAGTCAAAATTTGAACTCTGTCAGACAAGAGTTTTGCAACAGGAGCAAGCCTAGGGCATTAGGCTCCTAAATTCATCAGAACATCAAGAGAGTTTATGTAAATCAAGCCATAAATAAGGAAGGACTGCTGTAAATCCACAGCAGAAGCTTGAATTTGATTCATGCTCCAGATGCTGAGGCGCTTCCGCTCCTAATCCCAAATAAAACATTTGACCAACTCGACATTCTACTGCACATGCATGTGAGCAAGAAGTCACCCAGTGAGGAAGGAGCTCAAATACTTCACAATCATTCACCAAGTACTGAATGAAGCTTGCAAGACAAACAAAAGAGTATCATTTTACTTAAGCATGCATACTCCAAATGTGACTGGTTTACAGCTGTGTAAAAATAGTCCATTAAAACTACTGGCACCTTAAAATGGATTAATTACAAACTTTTATTTTAAAAGAGAACTTATTGAGATCAGTAATAAGCATAAAGTTCTAGCAGTTACTTCCCCCCCTACCGGGAGGAGGAGGAGGGGGAAAAAAAAAAAACTCACAAAACTAGACTCCAGAGGAGTGAGATCTATACAAATTTATGTGCAGCATGTGCCTTGAGGGTATTCAGATCGCAAGAGATGGTTTGAAGTGCTTTGAAGGTTAGGATGTTGTAATTGAACCTCCTTCCAAGAGATCTTTATTTTTCAGTGGGAAAAGAGCTCCCTCCCACCAAACGGACTGAAAATATTAATAATCCTCCTCAACAAGAAACCCACCCTTTCTGACCAACAGCTAAAAGACAGTTCTCTTCCAATGTAAAACTCAATGCTGGCAATGTCTTCTATAACACTGAGAGCTGCCAAAGAAAAATGAACTGGTAGAGGTTTAACAAATACATTATGCATAGATGTAAGGACGGTATTAAGTGTTGATCATACTGAACAGCCATTAAAAAAAAAAGAAGAAGAAAAAAGCAGGCAGTAGCATTACAGAGATGGATTTCCTTTTGCCAAGATCATAAAGTTCACGTTTGTCCATCACTCACTGGTTCACAGCATACAGCCAAGAATGACTTGGCACGCACATGCTCTCTCTCTCTCTCTCTCTCTCCTTCCAGTTACAAAATACATGAGAAATCTGTGAAATATTCTGGACATGCAATTTTTCCACCACTTCGACTTGTTGCAGTTGACTGTAATCATATAAAGCTTAAGTAACTGTTCACACCTTATCCATAAGGAAAACTTTGCTTATAAAGTTAAGATTTGTAACACAAGAGAACTTATCTCTTTCAAAGCAAGAAGTTTTAAAAGTCTCTGTAAAAGAAGCGTACATTATAAACCACAGATAAGAGAAATACCTTAACAATTATTAAATGGTATGCACCTTATTCTTGTCAGTGCAAATGGAATAACCATCACGTTAAAAGTTTACAGAAGGCATATTATTAATATTTGTAGCTTCCTTAAACAACAAGTATGATTGCAATGAAGACTTCTCAAGATTGAAGTAAATAAGGAGAAGCTATTGAAATAAATAAGGAGGCAGAGTATTTAATGAGCAGGCACAGAAGGCATTGCCTTCGAGAGGAGCAATCCTTGGAAGAGAACTCAACTGAAAATCTCCAGCATCTCTACTTTGACAGCCCCTCCCTTCACACCATAGTGTTCAGCCCCATCACCCCGTGCTTGCCCCATAATCAGACTGCTCCTCAGCCCTGCTGCCTGTGCAGACCAAGATAACAAGTACCTCAAGTCCCTGCCATTCTTGGATGGATAGATGACAGAACAGCTCTACAGTACTGTCACTTCGTTGTTTTAAAGAAGGAAAAGAAAGAAAAAAAAACAAACTTTAAGATCACTAGCTTCCCTAGTAACCACCAAAAGCTATAATAAATAATAACAGTAATAATAATGATGATGATCCTCCCGCCCAAAATCTTCCCGGGGGACCAGCACCCCCCCGCCTCCGCACCCAGGTCCCGGCGGGAAGCGCGTCCCCTCCCCGCCGCGCCACGGGCGCGCGCACGGGCTCATATGTAACGGCGGCGGCGGCGCGCGGGGAGCGGCCGCGCGCGGCGGCGGCAGCGGGAGCGCGCCCCGCCGCTCACTCACCGCCACCTGTTGATGCCCACGTTGGAGGAGCCGGCGAACCACGGGTCGAGGATGTAGACGCAGCGCACCGTGTCGGCGCCCTCGATGCACTCGCGCAGCGCCGGGTTGTCGTGCAGCCGCAGCCCCTTGCGGAACCAGTGCACGGCGTTCACGGCCATGCCGCGGGCCGCGCGGGCGCTCAGCGGGAGCCGCCGCCCGCCGCGCCGCTCATGGCTCCCCCGCGCGGGACGCGGCCTCGCTCCGGGCGCCTCCTAGGAGCCGGCGCCGACAGCGGCCGCCCGCGGGGGACGCATCGCCCCGCGCCGCGGGGACTCGGAGACGTCGGGACAGGCAACGCGCCGCGGGGGCTCCGCTCCGGAACGCGCTCGCCGCTCTCGCCGCTCGCCCGGTGACTCTGCGCCCGGCGCCTCGCCGCACCCCGCCCCGC
>JAUBNY010000429.1:4348380-4364734 GCA_032275445.1 Crypturellus soui | reverse complement strand
TGCGTGTGCAGGGGGGTTGGACTAGATGACCTCTAGAGGTCCCTTCCAACCTTAGGCATTCTGTGATTCTATGAACAGGAACATATTTCCTTAACAGCCACAGTTTGAGTCATCTCAAGCATCTTTTCCTCCTCCCAACATTACAGTTTCTTCTTCCCCCCTTCCAAAACAAAAACATAGACAAGCAGACTTCTTTTATTGGCCAGCAGGTAAAAATCTATGCAGAATCTCCACCTCTAGGACCCATGTCTTTGTTCTTCCCAGGACTCATTTATGAAGAAACCTTAGACAAGCTGGTATCACAGCCCAGGGCCAAAATCCTCATCACCATCTCTTGCTGTTACAATGAATGCAAACAGTCACATAAAAATCCATAGATGAGCATTTCTCTCACAGAAGGGAGACCCAGGTACACGAATGGTATTTAGATACATTGCCCCTTTTGAAATTGCTGTTGTGAAATTTCCAGATTACAACTCACACTCAGAAGTGTCTCAGACCCCAGACTGAATAATTGAGTTCTTGATTACAAGTTTCACTGGAGACAAAGCAAATTAGTCCTGTCTCTAAGGCTGCAATCCCTGAAGAGCAAAACAAAACAAAACACCATCCTAACCTTCCTACAAGCTTAAAAGTGGATTTCCTCAAGCCGCAGTTCCCAGGAAAATCAGTAAGGGACTGTGTAGTATCTACGCACAACCTACAGCACAGGCTACAGTTGCAAGAGGTTGTTGATATAGTTAGACGCACAAAAGAAAGGCCCTTCAGGGCACGAAATGATATGATGATTTCCCCCTCACGTACTCACCCATTTGCCCGTCTCTACGAATTAACACAGACGCTTTCAGAATTCCAAAACAGCAACAATTTAATGTTTCACAAGTGTCAGGACAGAGTCAGAACACATCTTAGAAAAAAGGAGTGAGTTTCATATCTGAATGGAAAATACACAGAATATAGGACAAAGCTCTAAAACTAAAACCATATGCCACATTAAAGCAGTTCAGTTAGGGGAATGAGAGGTAATGACTACAAGGTATGTCAAGAACAAAACATAATGAAGTGTTGTTGGCTTTTACAGTTCTAACATTATGCATCTCAGATCACACTTGCTTTGCTGCAAACTTCATAGAATAAACATTGCAGAATGTTGTAAAAAAGAGGTATGATCTGTTCAACGTGGAAGTTTCTGGAAAATGATTAGGAAGGTTTGGTTGAGGCTCTCGAATGTCCCTATGCTCTGAAATGGTCAGCCCTGTGGTGCAGCAGCAGCGCTCTGGATACATCTACGCTGAGAACTGCAGGGGAGCAGAGCATGCTAGGTCATTTGCTGCAACTAAACCATTCCTCGTGTCCAAGCTAGCTCGTTTCTACAGCTCACTGATAGCTCTAAGCTACACTGTATTCTATATTATTAGCCTTTAACAATAATAATAATAAAACAGTCTGCACATTTTGCATAGACTTCTTTTACCCCATTCCACCCTTGCAGCAGAATGGGGCAAAGCATCTGGTGCCACCAGCACAGGAACAGTGCTTATGTTGGGCTTTTTGGTCTTTTCTCCCTGCCACCAACTCACCACCCTCATTGTGTTAAGCACAAACAGTTATTAATATCAAGTAATAAAAAAGTTGCTCCAGACTGCAGTTGAAGTACTAATGGCTCAGAAAGATTAAGTGGCTACTGCACCATAACTTACACGTTGTTTGCTTTCAACATCCATGAACAGGAGGAAGCTTTAGACAAGTAATATATTTTGATTTCATTTCAAAAAAACCTAAAACCTATGTATATATCCTTGTACAACTGTAGCCACTGAAAAAGTAAGCTTACATGCTTAAACATTTTCTGTAGGAACACAAGTTTATAGAAAATACTGCATAGAAAGTGTTCACATAAGCCCGCAGTCATCTGTTATGGTCCTCCAAACAAGTCACTTACTTGCAAAGTCAGCACAGAGATCACAATCAGCTTCTATTTTAGGACAGCTTCGAGCTGGCTCTTACAAGTGGGTTTGCTCCACTCTGCTGAGGACCTGCAAATGCTCCCAGGCGAGTGAGGTATATCAAGGTTTGGAATCTGACAGGATTACTTGGATGTTTTTCATTATTATTTTCCCTTAAGGGATCATTTGCCTTATTTTTTTAAATAAAAGTATTAATTTGCTTGAAATTAAAATGTAAAGTATGAGAAAGACATGTAGTGAAAAGTTTGCTGCGTCCATTTAAATGAGAAGCTAGAAACAAGAACCTGACACATCATGAACTTATGACAACTTTGCTAGTTCCTCTTCAGTGGTTCCCAAATGTAGGAAGGATTTTCTTTCAGGTTACACAGTTGTCATGATATAGTGCTAAGTGACCACAAACCTCAGTCCAGTTTCAATTAAGCCATCATTTTTTTTTCCCTAGTGCCTGTAGGAAGTTTATTAGAAGCAGCAAGTTTTTTACTTGCACGAGAAAGATGTGTATCATTAAATACACCTGAGATTTAACAATCTTGTTTGCAGTAAAAGCTGACTAAGTTTCTGGTATCAGGAGTCATAAAGAGAGTCCAAAGCTTGTTCTGTGAACTGCACTGAAATGGCAGGACAGTTCTTGACACAGTTTCACTTAGAAAAATCACAATAAGGCATTAGCAGTTACATCAGTTTACTCTTTATGATCCCTTCTACCACCCTTTCTCACCTCTTACCTGCCATGCCCCATTTCTGCACCCCTCCAGTTGTGTTTGCTGCCGTGCCAGCAGAGTGCCCTCCTGCCGAGCTGTGCTTCCTCGTGAAGCTACTCGGGCACGTCCACGAGGCCCCTGCACAGTTCAAGCACTCTTAGCAGGAAGATGTGGAAACCACCGAGAACGGCGATCGGCCTCTCGTGATGCTGCAGAGATGACCAACCGAGACTTCTGTGTTCACATTTTAGTCCAAAACTGCACGAGACTTACAGTGAGGGAATATTCAAACAGGTATCATCCCTCCGGATACACATACTCACTCCCATAGTTATCGGGTGTAACGTTTCACCAGCTGCGAAGCCTGGATCTAACTCCTAATAAATCTTCATGCGCGGTGCTCGCCAAGCTTCGTCTGTCCTTTTCAGATGAAATCAAGTTACCTGCACGGCTCTGTAGAAGAGAGATGTCTAAGACACATGGCTTCTCGTGGTCCCAATCTTAGCAGATTTTAATGCCACTGACGTAATATTCTGAAGAATCAAGTGCGTCTCCGTTTCATTTTTTTTTTTAGTCAGACTTATCCTTTTTCTTCCCCGTTAAAGGCACTTTGCTCGCAACAGCAGATCCTACAGCGGTGACGCCTCCAGCCACGGCCGAAACACCTCCCTTGACCAGCCCCACTCCCACGGAAGGCACCGACGTGACGGCCGTCTTGGTGATCTCCAGGCTCTTCCCTCCGATCCAAGCCACGCCGCCGATGGTGGCGCCGACGGCCCCTCTCGTGACGCTGAAGAGGCCGCCGGTGACGCGGGAGAGCACGCCGGGCTGCTGCTGCGGGTGGTCCTTCAGCGAGCCTGCGGGGAGAGCGGCGCCCCGTGAGCCAGCGCTGCGCACGTCTGCGCTCACCCAACGGGTTGCCTCACTTACTCAAACAACACCCTTGCTCCAAATAAGGCACTCACTTTTCTAGAGGCAAGATGGCTCAAGAAATCAAGAATTAATATGTCAAATCTCACAATCTTTTTCTAAAAAAAACAAAGATCAATATTGAGCCTACAGCTCGCAGGCATAGAGCTCCCCAGATTCCTTTCAACACTGCACAGGAACAGGAATTTATCACCACCTGCCCAGACTCTGGAAAGCCTCACATCCAAATCAGCTTTTTTCAGACTTTTGTAACAAGGGAATCCTCACTGCTCTCCCCACTCCAATATTCAGAATTAACCCACAGAGGAAAAACAACCAGCAGCACAACTCCCTAAGGAAAAGCTGGGAAAGGTTTCCTGGAGAAGTAGAGATAAAGGTTTGAACCACATGTTCATTAAAAATGAACTCACCTTGAGACAAAGCATTTCCTTTCCTTAATAACTACTGCTTTGAAGATGCCAAGGTCAGAAGAGAGGAAAAGGTAAGAATAGGAGAGAGGTACCACAGGGTGTCAAGAGAAGAATGCAGGAAGAATAATAAATAAATAAAGCATAAGGCCAGCACTTTTCTGTATCCCCCCCTGCCTTCTTCCTATACACCAGTCTGATTTTCTGATCTTCAGATGGGGAAGCAGAAGAAAACAAGCCAGCAACTTATTAAGTAAAAGAAGGGGTCCCCCAAAGCATTAAACAGTCAAACTCCCAACAAGAGATGCCAGCAGGCGCCCAAGAAGTGCTCTAACCAGGGGGTTTCCACATGTCATGGACAGCGCCAATCTCCTTTCTTCTTAGTGTTGTCTAAACTGCATTTGCAGTTTCTTACTACAGGAGTGGAAGTCAATTTGTGCTGTGTATTGTATTTATTGGGTATCTTTATCGTGTATTTATTGTATGATTACATAGCCTCAAAATAACAGGCAGTACATGTGGAGGTGTTGTTACTTCAGCATCCTGCCTTGCTAATTTCCCCATCAACTCCAAATGCTTCCTTCTCAATAAAAGGTTTCGGAGAAAAACGTAGCAATAAAGAGGCAATCAACAAGAACATAGCATGAGATTTCCACTTCTTTCCACTTTCTTTTTAATTTATAACCATCTGTACATAACACATTGGATTTAATGGCTATGTTTCCCTCACTTAGAAAAAAAAATGAGAAAAGAGCAAGTGAGCCATAGCAGGCATGGAAAAGAGGTTGGACGAGTCAGCTCCCAGGATGCGGACACTCATCTGCTACAGATGAAACTCAAACCAACAGCTTCTCATGTGCATCCAATGAGTCTGCAATAATGCCAGAACTGACTTGAGACTAGGTAAATATTCATTAAAAAAAAACCAAAAAAAAAAAAAACAAAACACATTTCAAAGAGCAATTCTTTATAAGGTTGGTGGGAAAAAATAAGCACATTAAAAAAAAGTGCAGGTCAAGGAAGCAGAAAATACTAAAAATACTTGCAGCTTATAGCACCCTTGGCACCCTTACTTAAGATAAAAAAAACTCTGGAAACCAGGAGGGTAAGTCACAGCCTTTCACCTAAAGTCCAAATGAATGAACAGGGATGTTATTTCAGTAAGTAGTCTTCAATCTTAAGAACTCCAGCAAAGAAAATATGATCTCTCTGTTCCTCTATTTACAGACAAAAAGCCTTTAAGGAGTTGCACTCTGAAAGAGGTGTTTATAGAGCCTGGTGTAAATTCTATGGCCTAGAAAGGATTCTTATGAGTAGAACTATATACCTCATAAAAAAAAAAAAAAGTCACTGAGATAACGCTTCACTATCTGCTTCGTTCCCATCATCACCAATCGGATCAGGCTGAATGGGAAGGAAAGCGCCCGTCTGCCAGCGCACAAGAGCGTGACTGAAAGGAGGCTGCAAACGCAGGTGCTGCGCACAGAGCACAGGACAAGGCACGCAGAGCACTGTGTGCTCCCGCCAGCACATGGAAGAACCTAGAAACCTCTTCCTATATATAAGCCTTTAAAGCCTGTGGGCACCTAACTTGTCACATGGCATTTGGACAACTTGCAACTATTTATATCTTTAGAAAAGCCAGCGAGTTGGTTTTGAAATCAAGACTTCCCTGTAGGGAATTTTGTTGACAGCCTGTTCAGAGAGCCACCATTCTTGCCAAGGCCGAACTAGCAGAGCCTCCCTCCTCACTTGGCCTTCATTTCACAGTGGTAAAAGAGTATCACATATAAAGTTGCCTCATGTGACACTTCAAACAGGCACATACTTCATAAGTGCTCCAACATTTAAACTAAACATATTTAAAGTGCGCGTGAAACAGACAGAGGGTCTTTCCTTTAGGCTGAGTTCTGTCCCATATTCCAACAGCATCAACTCCCTCCAGCTACTAAGACTACGCTCTCAGATTGATTTCTATCCTATTCACAGATGATGCTGTGCGGAAGGAACAGAAGTCCCAGTAACTCATAAATTTTAAATGAAACTCTGCAATAGATACAGACAACCATCCTCTGCTGTTAAAATCTGGATTACCCAATTAAAATTAAAAATAAGTTAAAAACAGGCCCTTGAAGGAGACAAGCAAACAAGTGGGCCAGTGTAATTCACCAGTCAGAGCACACTTCAGGCTCTAGATACCGTGTTGAACACATTTAAACTGAACTCAAATTTAATGAAAAAAGTCTCAAAAACTAGACTCAGGAATAGTGCATATGGGCATGTTTTCTAACCTGGCCTTTGTTTTTACAAACTTTTGATGTTTCTTTACATCCAGAAATCTTGACAACTTTATAGGCGCTTAAAAAGATTTTGCCACAACATCATTGTATGGTGCTTAAAAAACACTGTGCAAAAAAAAATTATATTCTTCCCTCTTCTCCTCATCTTCTTGTACTTGTAATTCCTGCCTTACAACTGCTAGGACTAGAATAAGTTATTCCACCTGAACCCCTTCCACTATCATTAATGGACACTATCATTTAAGTAAATTATTCTGCTTAGTTATACAAGCTATAAAAGCCAAGCAAAAAAATAAAACAAAACCAAAAAACACCCTGGCATCATTATAATTTGAAGAGTAATGAAGCGAGAGGAATCAGGATAATATTAAAGGGAAAAAGAATCCCGGCTCATCCCATTGCAGGGCTGGTTTCCTCACTGTTATTTAAAGAAAAGCCAGGAGTGTTTTAGCCTGCAGATCCATTTTGGAGAGTTAATTGAGCTGCTGATGGATTTCTGTAAACTTACTTGATATTATGGGAACTAATACCTACCTTCCGGCAGTTCATCGCGGAGGTATGATGGGACATCCTGTTGATTTTTGTCTGTTTGATTCATTATTGCCTAAAAGAGAAATTCACATATGCTGCATTTCTTTTCTGGCCAAGTATAAATGTTACCTTTAAATCTAAATTTTAAAGTTTAACATTCCATAAGGGAGAAACTTGTTTTTAATTGCTAGGTAAGCCAGCAGTACTAACTAACCAGTGCTCTTTCCATTACCAGAATGGGCTTTTACATTGTTCAAACTGATTCAGTGCTTGAAAAAGAAACTGGGTGCTGACCACCCCTCCTTCAGTAGGTACCTCCCAAACGAGGTGATCAAGAAGAAAAATGGTATGAAAGCAAACAACTACTGCCAGGCAACAGCTCATGTTTACATATAAAAGAAGAGATTAGCAGCTGTCAAGCAGGTGAGTGCTAGAGAAACAACAGCCACCTATCCTTAAGACTTGATGTGGCCTAGAAAGCAGCACCTTGGAAAAAGGAAGGGAAAAAAAAAAAAAAAAAAAAGGTAAGAAACAATCTCCCTTGTGGTAGAATTTGAGTAAATGTCATGAAAACAAGATTGAACAAGTATAATAAAAGCACTGGAGCTGTCCTGTAACAGTGCTGCATGCACAACCTGGTGACAGCAGGAGAAGCTGACTGTTTAACTATGTGCAGGCTTTCAAGGCAGGGAGCATTTCCTTACGCCAGGAAAAGCGGTTCTCGGGAGCAGTTCTGGAGCAGCAGCCCCGAGCGGAGGGGCAGAGCTCAGGAGGAAGCTCAGGTCAGCTCTGCCCCCTGCACGTTCCCTTCTGTGGAGAAGGGAAGAAGGGAGGAAGGACGAGTCCGAGTTTCACAGAACCACAGACGGGCTGAGGTTGGAAGGGGCCTCGAGAGATCATCTAGTCCAACCCCCCTGCTCCATCAGGGACACCTAGAGCACAGGGTCCTGTCCAGGAGGGATCAAAACATCTCCAGAGAAGGAGACCCCACAGCCTCTCTGGGCTGCCCATACCAGGGCTCTGTCGCCCACAATCACCAGGCTTCCTCCAGCTGATGGTCACAAACGAACAACTCTGCTCTCTTTTTCCTATTTCCAAATCTCTCTGTGCCCACTTGCCATTTAGGCGAGAAAGCTGGGGCTGGAATATGAAGGAGGGATGAGGAGGCAGCAGCAGAACTTGAGGGTGGGAAGATTCACCTAGAAAGCAATAGCTAAAACCCTCCTAGTACCATAACGATGACAAATATCACAGTTAAGAACTGGCGCCCACATCCCGAATGACACATCTCTGTATCAGAGCACAGCCTGAACTGAATATTAAGGAGTCTCACAGCGAGCACTGAGGATATCAGTTCGTGACTCAGGATACATACATACCTTTAAAAGACAGCTGAGCAGGAAGGCAAACAAAAGCTACCCACCAGCAGCAGGGTTGGTTTGTTGGGAACGCCAAACAAGCTTCCTTCTCAAGTCAGAAATTGAAATCTGCAGGCCAAGAAACAAGAAAGTGAATTAGAGCACATCAACAGGGAAGACCACGGAGGCTAAGAGGTAAGCGCAGTGAGGGAAAAGAGGGAGTTATATAATTTCTTTTTTTTTTTTTTAATGTAATCACAAATCAGTAAGTTTGGATTTTTTTAGGAAAAAAAAAAAAGCACTGGACGTCACAGAGCAGAACACAGAAGGGGGCAAAGATACTAAGAAAGGACTGAATTTGGGTACAAAGTGATTTCTTTGTATTCATCTTCATTATTAACTATATGAATTGGGAGAAATAAGCAGATTTCATCTTCACCGTGAAAAGATACATCAAGGTTGTTTTTCTTTTCCCCTGAAAACAAAAACAACCACCACCACCACCACACACACACACGAAAAAAAAGCAGCACCAAAGCAATGAACAGAACTAAACTCAACAGTCAAACACACACCAACAAGTGTTATCAGAATCAGGAGTCTCATGCTAAGGCAGATGCTGAAACCAACTGACAAAGATGGGGCATTATCAAAACATCTGCATGAACTAAAGTAACCACTGCAAGTTAACAGGTACCCACACTGCCAGTTAACACAATTACTGTATTGGAACCTGGAAGGAGAGCATAGCCTACAGGAAAAACAACTAATTTCAAAAAACAGACTTAAAGGAGATCCAAATGAACTGAGACAGAGAAATTTCTATAAAGAACTACCTCTCTAACCTCTCTGAATCCTCTGCATGTAACACCTGAAAGAAAATACAGTTTTTTTGAATTTCCAGAAAGTTTCTGTCAACAATTTTTTGCAAGAAGCTCAGAAAAAAAGAAATATTTAATCTCATCAGGAAAAAGAAAATACTGCCAGGGATTACAAATAGATTTTGAAGGCAGTCAGGCTAAGTTATTAATGTGGAAGAACACTGGAAAGCAGAGTGTCCAACTGCAAGAATAGGGAAAAGGCACAGATACGGTGTGGAAAAGATGGCTCGGTAACTCTCTGTAACCCAGACCGGGCTATCGCCAGGTTTACCCCACGTTCTCTGCGAAGCCAGGTCACCTAAACTACATGTTGGTAGGTCAGCTGCACAGCAGTTTCCAGAATAGGGGCAAAGCTGAAGAGCATAATCAGAAAAACCCCGTTCTACAGGTTCTACATAAAAACAGTGACAAGGGTGGGCATCTCTTCCCCAACACAGCAAGGTCATGCAATTCAGGACCATACATCTCTTTCTACGAGAAGAAAAAAGCATGAGGCAACACATTGCTTGCAAGGAGCGATGGACGCTACCATGTCCTCTCACTCGTTGCTCCCTGCGGCTGTACCAGTCCCAGTGAACCACAACATGGAAACACATAGGAAAAGCAGGGGAGAATCCCATCTCTACCAGAAAAGGCTTCCTTACAGCTTGATCTGGAGCAGAAGCTGGCACAGAGCTAACAAGGCTTGGGCACTCGGTTCCAGTTTTCATTTTTGCAGGGGCACTCTCTGGTGAGGTACAGAGCCAAGAGTTACCCCCAGTAAAAGGTTTATGTAGCCAATGTTAAGGCACCTGGGTTAAACCCTAAGCCACGTGACCTCATACCCAATCCAACACGGCAGGAGACTTAAGAGCCTCCGAAAAGAGATCCAAGCGCAACCACTTCAACATTAAATACAGGAGAAGGCCTTAAAAATGACTCCCTTCCAGAGATTTAAGGTGGGTATTTCTATTGAATGGAGGTCAAAGGACTAGAATAACCTCCTGGTGACTGATGATTTCATCCAATCTTCAGAGAAGAGAGCAGGACTATTATTTTTCTTTAAACACAAGAGTTTAACGAGCAGGACCTCTCACCGTACCCTGCGTAAGGCCACAGCAGTGCCCAGCACCGCTCAGCGCCTCCCGGGTGCTGCTGTGGCCCACCTTTCACAAGGGGCTCCGGGGCATCAGGCTGCAGCCTCCTGCAAGGGAAACTGCTCTGCGCCCTTCCTACTGGAGACGTGTCCTGAGAAATAAAAAATGCAGAATTCACAAGACCCAAGAGAGGGCATGGCCCTCAGTTAGTGCAAGGGCATCAACCTGGCAGAGCAAGGCCAGACCTTCTGGGGAAGAAACGAGTCACTCAGATGGGGTACTGATTAAAGCTCCTTGGAAACTTAATTGGGAATTGCAGATTTGAAGAGCAAATCTCCCAGGAAAACACAGCGTACTCACAGAACGGCAGCTGAAACCCAGCCAATTCAGTGAGTCGCTGTCTGCTCTTCCTCTCGCCTCCTCCCAAGTCCTCAGAGAAGGAGATCCAGGAGTCCCGGCTTCTAGACTCCGTCTCCGCTGTAGGCTGAGGTGCTAGAGTTATCTGATCTATTCCAGCAGCTTTGGGAAACACTTGTGAATATGTTGAGACACCTAATTCAATTTTTTGTTCCATCATGAAGAGTGACTTGAAATTTAATAATTTCTTTCAGAATGAGAACACTGATTTCAAGCCCTAAATTGCAGAGCTAGGAACTGCTAAGAACATCCATCAGGATGTTATCCATCCATCAGGAAATTATGCAATTTCACTTGTATACTGAATTAAGTTTCAGCTTTCAGGATTGTGGTAGGAGATGGAGAACTAGCATTTTTTAGTTTTACAGGGAGAGGTCTCAAGAAAAAAGGAGGAGGTGGAGGAAGAAAGCGAGGGTAGAAACTTAATTCATAAAATGTGAAGATCTCGTTCAGAAATTTCAAGCTACCAGTTACTGTAAGAGGTATCAGTATATACTGCAAGGGAATCATGCAAATAAAGCATGACTTGAAGCACACAAGAAAAAACAAACAATTCAGGAACAACATTTTTTTTTTTTTTGTAAACATGAACACAAAGGAGTCTGATGTTAGAGACTTCTAACATCCTAAAGTCTTGCAAATTGCAATGAAATTAAACAGTCCTCAGCTGAGGTGGGAAAGATCTCATTTCCAAAGTGTGTCTCGGTGGGTCTCATTAGGAGTAATGTGACATCCAGACAAAACTTTAGAAGGATTTGGATAGGTTGAATGCAGCCCACACTTCTTGTCCCACAGACTGCTTCATGCTGCTGCTTTTTCTGAAGCAACTACCTGAACTAAAACAATCTAAAATGTTGTAATTTGTATTACATTTTTCCCTACCTATATTAACTATCGAGTGTGATATGCTACATGCTACTGCAGTGTTAAAAATCAAACTTCACTATGTTAAAAAGGTGGAGAGAGAGGTTAATGCTATTTATTATCAGTATGATTACTAAATGGCTACACACAAAATATATTTTAATAAAAAAAAATACAGCCCCAAGCCTGTAAATTCATGAAACAATGTGCAAGCTTATTCACAGAACTAAACACCCTGATCTCAACAGGCTGACTTGTGTGCCTGCATACAGTCTGCCTCATCAAGAACTAGTATTTAATGAACTTCTATGGCACTGAGTGTTCATCACTGAAGAACAGACCTTATTGGGGGATTCTAGCTTCAGTATTAATAAAAATTGGAGGAGAAGGTACCAACTTTTTAAGAAGTGCCTAAGATTGTAAGTATTGAGGTACAAGAAATTCCCATGTCCCAGTGTTGGCAGGTACAGTATAAAACTGAAGACAGGAGTTAATATGAGGAAATAAGCAGTTTACACACGCACTTTACACTTCCCTCTATACCCTTAAGCATTTTATCAAATAGCATACAATTTGACACTGATCCTGAAGACACAAAATTAAATTTGTGAAACCCTCCATTTTCCAGTCACCATTCTGGAAATGTCACCTTCAGCACACTGAAGTTTTCAAAATGTTTTACAATCACCTTGGTTAGAATCTGTATTTCCATAGAGGCAGCTGGCAGGGAAAGAGCAGCACAACAAAATACAAAAACAAACAAACAAAAACAAAAACACCACCACAACAACTTTGACAGGTATTTAACAAGGTTATACTGCAGAGATGAAACATAGAATAATTTTGGCCACATTACCAATTTCGAAGGAAAACATTGCTTCTGATAACAAGAGCAGCTTTTGGGAGAAACCATGATATGGAGCTCCCTTCTTCGTTATCTCAAGTTAAGGGTTTGTCTTAGGAGGAACAAAGATTTTTCTGGATTCACAATTTCTTGTACAAGCAGAATATGAGGGAAAAAGAAAAAGAACTACCTGTCCAAAAACACACTAATTGCTACAAGTTGCTGACTTTGCACAGGATCTCTCCATCAGACTTGAGCTGGATGACATTCAGTTAACAAATACGCACACTTGTCTTCACATTCAAGTAAAGAAAATGGTCTTTATTACCCCGTAACATCCAATAAGCTAATTAAGTAGCTCCAGAGCTTTTTTTTAAATGACTTACCCTTCACGTGGCAGGACAGCGATCTAAAGCACAGCCAAAATGCAGCTATACATTGGTAATTTCAAACAGAAAGCAGCCAGACGTACGGGGTTGCATAGGCTGGCAATTCTTTCATTACATACCAATTCATACAATGGAACAGAACTTTGGAACTTACTCCCCCTGCTTTTTTTTTTTTCCAGAATCTTCTACAAATTATGCTAAGATTTAGGGGGCAAGAGGCAGGCGGAGGTAAATGGTTCGTTGATTGGTGTTTTCATCTCATGATGCCAAATTCACAACATTTTACGTCATGAGAAAAAGACTCCCTCTTCTTTCAACACAAGCATTAAGGGATCACACAGAGGGAGGTGGGATCCCTGTGGAGTCCTGGCAGAATGCACAGGGCTGAGCATGAAGATCCAGTGCTCCAGCAGCACTTCCCATGCTCCTTCCTTTCCCCTGTGCAGCCTAACACAGACATCAGCGGGGAGCTTTCTTCTGTCAAAAAGTGGAAGCAAACCCAGATCCTCAACCAGATTTCCATCAAACAAGAATACACATAAACTATCAACTAGCTTTTGGCCCACAGTTA
Organism: Crypturellus soui; assembly: GCA_032275445.1. NCBI lineage: Eukaryota > Metazoa > Chordata > Aves > Tinamiformes > Tinamidae > Crypturellus > Crypturellus soui. The sequence goes on along the minus strand of JAUBNY010000429.1, from coordinate 4,351,495 downwards.
CAAAGGTACTAATCACTCAAGGGATAAGTTATCATTTGTATTTTTAACATACCAGTAAAATACATACCACTCTTGAGAGTAAAAAAAAATATATTTAAAAAAAATGAAGTGAAGCTTTTACTTGGGGCTTTCATACTGTCACAGTATAAAAGCTATGGGAAATTTCAGTCAATGAACCAAAGGCAAATTTAACACAGCTGTAAAGAAAGAAGTGGTTTAGAAGATTCTTAATTCAAGAGTTACTTACGATAACAGAAACACCATTATAGGACCCTGAATGAGAGTGCTAAGTAATTCTAATTCAGCAACACAGCTACACACACACATCCACATTGAAGCTGACTTAAATAAAACAATTCTCACCAGATGTATTCCGTCGGGAAGGAGCCGTCTGTTCAGCTGTTTCCACAGAAATATTCTGCACACACCTATGAGAAAAGTACTATGTTTAATGACATCTTATGGAACAGTGCCACTGTCCCATTCCTGCCATGTATTTATGGTTCCTACCACATGCGCACTTGTTTTCCACACTATTTTAAGAGAGGGAAAAGAAGAACACGGATTAAGGAATTCACACGGTTTACCTAACACATCAATTCCTTCTGCAGTCCTGGGCAAGAGAGAATTTCTACTTAATCCACGCACTGCCACGAGGATTTCTGAACAGCTTGGAAATGACACTGCCAAACACAACCTCTCCTTGCAAATCGGGAGCTCTTAGACAGCAACTGATACAAGATGTTAGTCTCCCATTACGAGGAGGGCTCTGGCCAGCGCAGAGGTATGTGCAGCTCCCCAGAGCTCAGCGGATGCTCGCGACGTCTTTCGGACTTTACGGACAAAAAGCCTCACTGTTTCAGCAGAGCAAACCTGGGCCAAGCAGCCGCTGCCAGTGAAAACTGGCTTGTTTCAACGCCGCTACAAAAATATTTGCGGGTAGCCGTGGAACTGCCCAAGGATGAGGCCAATTTCGCTTGGCAGCCTCAGGCGGCTCCAGAAGCCACGGCAGCAGGCAGCACCGGGACGACTCACCTGACAGAGCTACACAGCAGCGAACGCCCCTTCCTGGGCCACCACAAAAACTGTGGTCTTGCTCCGTCCCCCTGCGACGCAGGCAGACAGCTTTGAGAGAGAGGCTGGGGGAACACCTCAAATCCCAGCACGCGCTCGGCTCCCCTCTCTCAGCAGCCACCGGAGGCTTCGGGATGACCCGTCCTCCCTTCCGCCCCAGGTCAGCGCGTCCCGGGCGCTGCGCACGCACAAGTACCCGGTGCTGCTGGTCCCAAGAGACGCAGCCCCCGAGCACAACCCTCATGGAAAGGTGCTTTCTCGTTACGCGCTGCCAAGGAGGCAGCTCACCGAGCTTCCAATCCAAGGACAGGTCAGTGCTGACAGTACTGCAGGAAGAACAAATCCAGGCACATGCAGAGCTAGGAAAACACGAGCATAGCCGGCACGTCAACGGGCCTTCTAGTTAAAAGCCAGGTTTCAGAATTCCAGATTTATATACAAAGCAAGACTGGCTTGAAGACAGGCCTGCCCATTTCAGAGGGACAAGGCGCAGCCTGCAGCAAAAGGAGATGGCAAGTAGGATCAGAAGCTTCCAGGTATGAACCACAGCTCACCCTTAAGAGTATACTGGGGTGGGCTATGGAAAAAAAAAAAAAGTGCAAAGTTACCAAGTCTGCCTCAGGTATAAATAACAGGCTTACAGCACACGGGTTTCAGCAGTGAAACATACCTGTATTAAAAAGAAGAAGAAAAGAAGGTACACAAAAACCACACAGTTAAAGGCACAAGAGGAGATCTTTCTCCCGGAACAAGGCAAATGTCGCTTTCCAGGACGTTACTCCACAGAATCTGCCTACGGATCAACCCAGCATTTTATCACCCTCAGTTAGGCGCCCCTGAGCTCCAGCACAGCCCCTCGAGGGCAGCAGCCAGGCCCGCGCTGCGGCACAACCCCGGGGCTCTGCGAGACGCCGCAGCGGCGCGAGGGCCACGCTCCCCCGCGCGGCTCCCCGGAATCAGCCCTCGGGAATTACGCGGTGCCTTTTGGCAAGGTGAGAGCTCCAGGGAGCTCGAGGTGCCGTCACCCACTCCCTGCTCACTCCGCTTCCCAACCCAGCGCCCTCCTGCTCCTCCTCACTCTCCGTTCCTTCGAGGCCCGGGGAGGCACAGGGAGGCAGCGGCACTTCCCCGCCGTCCCTGCTAACGCAGCAATGAACTTTTCCTTCCCCCGCCCCTTCCCTGGCGTCTCCCATCTGCTCATTGTCCTCCCGGTGTCTGGACCCGCTCGCGGGCGGGACGAGGACCAGGGTCTGGTTCGGGCTTTTGCGGCGCGGCCTCTTTCCGCGCGGAGGCGGCGGAACCGCCGCCGGCCCCGCGCAACGCCTGGACGGCACCGCGGGGCTCCGGGAAGGAGGAGAGGGGCGAGAGGGGCAGGGCTCGCCGCGCAGCGCCCCGAGCAGCGCCATCCGGCGCGCGGGGCCTCCCGGGGCACCGGCCCCTCGGGCCCCGGGCGGCCGCGACGGCAGCCACTGCCCGCGGCTCCGCACCGCGGCCCGCGCGGGCTGCGGGGCCGGGACAGCCGCAAAACGAGCCGTTTCCAGCCGCGCCGCCCTCAGCGCGGGAGCGACGGGGAGACCGCGAGGCCCCCGCGCTCGCGAACCCCCCGCCACGAGGCCGGACTTCAGCGGCATGAAACAGCAGGCAGCGCCAGGAAACGCGTGGAAACGGTCACGTTACAGGGGGGGTTCCCCGAGGCCAGAGGAGCCGCAACACCCGGGCCGAAGGGAAGGCTTTGCCGACGGCTCGCGAGCCGGGCCGGGCCGAGCCGAAACGGCCCCCTCGACGTGGCAGCCACGGGGCCCGGGGGGAAGCCGCGCTGCCCCGGCGCCTCCTCCCGCCCCAGAGGCTTCCCCTTCCCGGCGGCGGGAAGAGCAGACGGGGGAAAGCGAGAGCGGCCCCCGGCGCCCCACAGGCTCCACTCACCGGCCCAGTTCGGTTCGGCTCGGCTCGGCCCGGCCCGCGCGGCCGCCGCAGACTTTACTCGGGCCCCGCTGGCGCTGCCGACGTGGCGCCCGCCCCGCCGCGCAGGCCCCGCCCCGCC
>JAUBNY010000429.1:4338000-4348228 GCA_032275445.1 Crypturellus soui | reverse complement strand
GCCGCGGGGCTGCCCCTGGGCCCGGCGGGGGCCGTAGGTGTAGCTGTAGCTATAGGTATAGATGTAGATATAGATGTAGATGTAGCTATGGGTGTAGCTACAGGTGTAACACGCGCCCCCGGCTCCAGTGGGAGAGCCGCGTGTGCGCGTTCCTGGCTCCAGGAGAAGGAGTCGTGGCTTGAGTGCATTCCCTGCAGGAGGGGGAATCCCACCCCCGTGAGCTGTGGAGCAGGCGGCATCCAAAGATACGGTGTCCCTCTGCGCCGGCCTTGCTGGAAAGGGGGGACACTGCAGAGATTAAGATCCCACCTTGTCCGGATTTCACAGTCACAGAGCCATTGAGGTTGGAAGGGACCTCCAGAGATCACCTAGTCCAACCGCCCTGCTCCAGCAGGGACACCCAGAGCACAGGGCACAGGGTGGCATCCAGCGGGGTTTGGAAGGTCTCCAGAGAAGGAGACTCCACAGCCTCTCTGGGCAGCCTGTGCCAGGGCTCTGTCATCCCCACAGGAAAGAAGTTCTTCCTCACACAGAGGTGGAACTGCCTGTGATTCAACTTACACCCGTTACCCCTTGTCCTGTCACTGGCCACCGCCAAGAGATGGTCCCATCCTCTTTACATTCTCCTCTCAGGTATTTGTACACGTTGATCAGATGCACTCTCAATCTTCTCAAATTTTAACAGGCCTACAGTGAAGCAGGAAGACTTGCAGGGGTGTTTTGCCTAGCAGCAGAAAGAGAAAACTTTCTCCTAAAACCGCAGTAATTGGCATGGGAGTCTGACTGGCAGGTGACCTCAGACTTACCTTTTTGCAGTGGAACCAAAAGCAAGTTAGCAGCATCCTTCTGAGGCTGCTAAACCAATATTTAAGTTGAGGGAAAGGGTTTGGTTGGAGAGGTGTAATCACTGAGACTATTTTTCTCCCTCTATAGGACTATTTTTCTCCCTCTTTTGTTTTTCATGCATTGAACGCTTCCTTAATAAACTTTCCCAAGGATGGTCTGCTATGGGTGTACTCAAGAAAGGCTTCTCTTGTATTATGTAGACTTTATGCTAAATAAATACCCTTCCTTCACAGGAAACAGAGTACAAGCAGCTTCTTAACTATTTTAAAATGAAAAAAAAAAAAAAAGAAAACTACATTCAGCCTTTTCCCATGTAGGAACTGTTGCTTCGTTTAGATTATAGGTTGTTATGTCTGTCAGTGCACTAGGTGATTTTGGATGCAGAAAATACTTGGAGGAAGGTGGAAACATACATTTTGTAGGCCATTATTATAGTATGGTTATTTCTACTGCAGCAGTAACTGAGGCCAGGGTCAGAGTCTCGCTATAGACAGAAAAGAGCCCTGGAAACAGTTACTCTCTTTTACTGAAATCTTAATTTAATACGAGAAATATGTCTCCTGAGCTTAGGGGCTGGGAGGGCAGGCAGAGAAAGGCTGGGCAAGAATGGTGCTTTTGCAAGCTGAAAGTGTTCAGTCTACCTTGGGGCTTGAAAACTGCTCTCCTGAGCAGGCAATCCAGGTGAGAAGTGTGCCCATGGGAAGCAAGGAAGATGGACACCCAGGATGGGCTGGGATGGAGGTACTGAATCCAGCGGCCAACACTGTCTTAGTAGCAAAAACTGCACGGACTGAAAGGCCCCCGCACTCCACTTAAGCACATAGATTTGTTTATTGCATGTGACAAGACACGCTTGCTTGAGTGTGACTTCAGACTCAGCTGCAGGTGCGTCTTGTCTTGCAGAAAGTGAAACCCTCTGCTAGCGATGCTGGGTGCCTGTAGCACAGAGCAGGAGGAAGAGGAGTGAGCAATAGATTTTTAAGCCTTAGACCGTAAACTGCTTGGAGGTATCTTGTTGTTATGTGTGTACACCCTGCTTCAAACCGCTGCTGTTGTATAGTAATATGATCAAGACCACGATTTTGTAGAGGGCACTGGCCGCTCGTTACTGCAGAGGCACGAGGAAACTGGCTCCAGCAGCAGGGATGTCTGCACTAGCGTATGATCACCTCGAGCCCTCTAGCCATTTCATTAATATCTAAATTGTACATATGGATATTCAGTCATCTGCCTCGTGGGTGTTTACAAAAGTGGACGGATTTTACTGTCCTCGTTTTATAGGTCATGACACTGGCTCAGGTGGAGGCCAAGTGACAAGACCGAAGTCACCCAGCCCTGAAGCTGTCTGGGCTTGTTCCTCAGTCTGTGGGTTGTGTTTCCTCCGTGCACTTGAGAGAAGGGCTTGGGTAGACGGTGAAAAACCTGGAACAAAATAATTTCAATAGTGTTATTCAGTAACACTATAATACTATTTAATCAAGTCACTTAGATTTGTTGCAAAGACCACAAAAACCCTTCATATCTGTGAAAGTGTAGTGGCCAATTTCAGAATGTACTTTTGATAAGAAAATGATCAAAATAATTGAAGTCATTTCTTAGAGTACAAATTAATCTATGCTCTTAAAGAAAAAAAATCACATCATAATGGGAAAATTATTGCTCCTCCTATCACACATTTTTAATATAATCAGTAATTATTTTATACTGCAGTCTTGCAACTTCTATGAGCAGTCATTAGTAGCATGAACAGAGTTTGCTGAAACACGCAAGCCTTGGAAAGATCAGGTCCCTGCCTTGAATAAATAATAAAAAAAAATATATTGTTTAGTTTCCAAGGTGTGGTGCGCTGTATAAAAGTACAGCAACTCTTATGTAAGGGTTTGGTCTTTTGTCCCATTATAAGTAAGAGGTCCTTCTTGCTGTTCCCCACTTGTGTATTCTACTTATTTGGGGGTGTGTGGATGTTTTTTGGTTTGTTTTTATGAAGGTGGAAGGCTGGCTGATTAGAAGCTGGGCATGTGTTCGCCCACTGCTCATAGCTTCCAGCCTCTGAAGAAAATTGCCCCAATTAAGGAAAATCTCCTGCCAAAAGACTGACATTTGAAATAACACGCTGTGCTAAGCCTTGGAGGCAGCTCCTCAGATCTCTCTCTACCATTCCTCCATTCCTATTACTTTTATATATATACATATATATATATATATAAAGCATTAACAGGCCCAGATATGCAGCCCTACGAGACAAAAAGTCCTACCATGTTTTTCCTTCCTTTTCCTCTTTCCTTCCGTTCGTCTCCCAAGGGGTCTTTGCAGAGCTGCGCACGTACCGTCCACCCGTTCAGTTAGACGCTCAGCATCCTGCTCGGCTTCTTTGTGCTCCCACGAGAGCTCCGAGCATTTGGAAAACCAAGTAGGTGTCCCTGCGCTTTGTTACAGCCGTTTAATTACCAGCGTTTAGATAACCAAGGGCTTTACTACTCCCTTGGTTCCTTCCAGAGGTGGGCAACGCAACAGCAAAACACGGGATCTGCCCTACGGTCCAGCGAAGGGGCTGCGTCCCGCTGGCTGCCCCGACCATCTCATGGCCATGCAGTGACACTTATTGTAAGTAAGAAATAAGACATTACTGATACTGCTAAGAAAGGAGCCTGCTCCAGGACCCGCTGCTTTTCTAGTGCTGCTCTCTGCCCGATCACGCCGTACCTGTGAGCTGGTATACTGAGGCAGGAAAAGGCACATTCGGGAGCAAGGGAAGCCTTTCCTGTTCACAGATCCTGCGTGCAATCCCTGTGAAAGACAGCCCCTGGGAAATGCCAGGCATCTGCAACTGCGTCTAAATTCTGCATTGCGGCTTTGTGGCCTCCTTCTCTCTGCAGGGTTTAATTTCCTTCCTTCTCCCCATTTCCCCTTCACTCTGATCAAACTCTATTCTTGATTTAAATCCCCTTTTTATTGTTTTTTTTCATTTCAGGAGAAGAACAGAAACAGTGGCGGGGAAGCTGAGGATGGCAGCAGATGGTGGAACTGGTTCCGTAGGGCTGTCGCAGGGGGCCAGCTTGGGTCCTTGGGAAGTTCTTGCCTTCCTGTGTGGCTCTACCAGCAAAGAGATGGGAGCCAAAACCTGTCTGGAGGCTTGGAGTGAGGAGAGCTCACAGAGTTTTTATACTAGGGCTTCCTAGGGGTTTTCGATGACTTTGCAGTTCTTTAATCTTTTTCCCTGCGCTAATTAAACCTACCTCATCAGTGACCCATCATTACCTATTACCCATTTTATTACCCGTATCATATGATTACCCATATCAGTGACCACCTGCCATCGTCAGCCCATTACCTAGTGCAGATCACAAGGCATTTAAGCACTAGATAACAGCAGTCTTAGCTTGCTGGCCTGTGAGCGATCTCTGAACAACAAAAGGTAGCTAAACTAAAAAAAAAACATTCACAACTTTCTCTTAGTGGAACCATGGAACAGGAAAAGCCTCACAAGAATGGATCGTTCGGGGAAAAATACAGTGTATCATATTTACCACTCATCATGGGGACAGGGAATATGAAGGAGATGGCACTACGTGTTCATATGTAGAACCAAGAGAATTAGCAAACTTGTAAAAAGGGAATGCGCTGAATACTTGTTGATTATAAAACGAAAATATTTATGATAATTTTGATTATGAACAGCAAACAAGCTCTCTAAATCACACCCTAATATTTCTGAGCAAATGCACCCGAGTTGGTTCCATCTCCGTGCAGAAAAAAAACATGTGCCTGGTTGGTGCTGTTGCATCAGTGTTGACATCTTATGGCATCTGCAGCAACGCTGTGGAGAGGAAATGGGCTCTTTGACTAGACAAGCAATAGCGAAGGCAAGTAACCCTGGGTATAAAGGCAAGCAAAACGCTGGGTATTTTTTTAAGTCTGGGAGGTCCACATCAAGCTCTGAAAGGCTGAGCCTTGTAATGCTGGAACTAAAAAGTTCCATCTCCAGCCGCAACCTGGTGCTTCCTCACAGACTTTGATGTGAGCTGGGAGGTCCCCGGGCAGCTGCTGTCTCTCTGCTCTGGTCTCATGAAGAAGGAAATGAGAGGACACTGAGTCCATCCTTTCCTTGCTTCCAGGCCTTCCGTCAAGCAGCAGTCTCAGAGAGAGCAGGGCCCGCACTCGGCCAGCCCTGCCCAAGCTTAGGCAGGAGCCTAGCAAGAAGCCTTCTCCTGCCCCGGCTGGGCCGTCAGGAACGGGGAGGAACCAGGGCCCGTTTTCATTTGCTGGCTCCTTGGCCAGCACAGGCAGGGCAGTGTCTGCCCGCACACATCCCTGGCCCGGGCTCGGTGTGTTAATGCAGAGCTATTACCCTTTGATATGGCGCTCCAGGCTGAACTAGCAGCTTCTGCAGGAACCTGCTGAGAAGAGAGTCCCTGAAGTACTTACGGAGTCACTTACTATCCTGTAGCCTGTGGTGTGTAATCTTAAGAACCCAGTTTTATGCCACTCTTCCTCATATTTTAACACTAAAGAAGATATTACACAAGAGAGAGATTAAACCTGAGCAAAAACTGGCTTTGCGTGCAGCACCCTCTCTGTATATACATATATGCATTACATGCATTAAATAATAGGCTCACGCTATAAACTTCTGACAGTACCCCTAAGCACCATACTGTGTAAAAGTACCTCCTTGCTGCAAGCCCAGATGCTTTTTTCTCCCCAATCTAACAAACCCCTGATGACATAAAGCACTAAAAAGACCTAATGCTTTAAGGCAGATATGCCTAGTGTAATGCCAGACGGATTCTTCTTTTGTTTCCATGTGTCCAGCTGTGGAATAATTCAGCTGCTCCATGCGGATACACGAAACGAGGACCTGGGCCTCCACGTCCGCGCTCAGGCCTGGCCGGCGCAGGGCCGGGTGTCTGGGAAGCCGGCAGGTGGCATCCGCAGGCTTCTCCCCGCTCCGCTCCGCTCCGCTCCGAGCCTCCCCTCGGACGCGCCGCACGGCCCTTTCCCTGTGGCCCAGGCCCTTGCCCAGGAACATCCTCCAGAGCGGCAGAGACCTCTGCTTGGGTGAGAGCAGGAGGATTCCTCATACCCCGTCCAGCCTGATAAATATCTAGACTAGGAGGATTAGGAATGTTATCCCCGAGATTAAAATTTAAATTAGATCTCACAGAAATAATCTACTACGAACAATCTGCCATTTCCATAACACTTTGACGAAAGTTGGGAGGCTTCCAAGCAGCTGCTTGCTGCCTCTTACGCTTTCATATGACCTTTTCGGAGCCCTTTCGTTATTCTGCAGTTCCCCAGACTGAGCAGAGCATGCACATTATCGAGGAAAAAAAATACAAACCGCATGAAATAATAATTGCTTCATTTAGCTAATATTTTCCCAGCCAGTTTGCTCAGAGGAAGTCAGTGCGAAGGTGCCTTAGAGTCAGCTTTTCGAGTGGGAATATTAGAGGAGAAAGGATCCTGCTTGCTTCCCGTATTTGTACAGTTTGCAGGAGACGGCGGGAAATGGGTGAGGTTGGACCGTCCAGCTCTTCTCGGCTCGTGTGCCGAGGAATCCAGTAACAGGAATGGAGCGTTAGCGGGTTTCTACCCAGACGGTGGATGCTGTCGTGCACCTAAAAGCAAGATGGTTAATGGGCCTCCCAGAGCACTGAAACCAAAAATAAGGGTTGGAGATGCTTTCAAAGGAGCTCCCGCTGAATGGTGGAGTGGGAAAAAGATCTCCCGGATCCGTATGGGGTGCACTGGGAACCTCGTATTGCTGAGCAAGACTTACACGGGAAACTTGTGAGGGCAGAAAGGAACCCAAACGGTGCAGTACTTCCACACAGAGCTAGATGGCTGTCACGGCACACTGCAGCGTCCCCCTTCGCTAATGCGTCGAGGATTCTACTTTTGTTTATATTCCGCATGACATGAAACAATCCTTTCTGTAATTGCCTTCTTGGCGTTTCTAATATATACAAACTCCACTGTTTTTGTTATGCGATTCTTCTAAATTAAGTTTAGCAGCTTTAAAATTTGTATTGAGATTGATTTTGGGCAATAAAAATCGTAAACTGAGACCATATTTCATTTTTTTAAGTAAGTAACATGTTTGGTCCGTATTTCCCGCACTTGGCTCTTTCTTCTACTACAGAAATACATGAAAACATTCAGAAATTTTAAGAAATATATAGAAACCTTTAGTTTTTTTTTTAATTTTGTTAGCAGGCCACTTGCTTTTATTCATCCTTTTATAAGCTTATAAAACACTAACTCTTAGGAAGTTCAGAATTACTTTTAGGCAGTTGGCTGTCCCAAAGGAAACTCGACACAAGACAAGAGAGGCGGTGGCGGGAGGCAGGGAGGAAGGAGAACCCCGTATTGGCTATGTGGGCATTTCCAAACTTTGGGGAGGGGGCGTTTCTGCGAGCGTGTTAGTTTAAAAGATTAAAGTTTGCCATCTCCGCTGAGAGGAGAGCCCTTGCTAAGGTCTGTACACCAAAGCTGGCTGTGAATTGAGGAACTGCTGTAATTAGATTACTGTAAATACAATAAGAAACTCACTCCTGGTGGTCTGGGGAGGGGTGTCATAGGGCACTGGAGAATTGTGTTGGCAGGATTTGGGGCAGTTTGACTGAAAGCAGAGAACACAATCTCAAAATCCTTTTAATCTTTTTTTTTTCTTTCTTTCTTTTTTCTTTCTTTTTTTTTTTTTTCCCAGTTCTTTGGGGATTTATTTGTCATTAAGTAACAGCCAGAAGATTAGGGAGGTATAAACTGACATTAAAGCTCCCCAGCCCTTCCACAAAGCCCGCGGGTGCCAGCGTGGGGGCCGCTCCCGGCACCGCATCCCCGAGGGCCGCGCGGGCTGGAGACGCGGCGGCCAAAACCCCACGCGCGAAACACGGCCCCGCGAGGGCCCTTTCCCGCCTGCGAGGGCCCGGCCTCCGCGGAGGCCGCTGCTGCGCGGGCCCCACTCAGCTCATTGGAGCTAATTTGTCTACACGGGGACAACGCCGTCCCCGCGCGCCCCGAGGTGCCCGCGCGATGCGGCCGCACAGGGGCCACCGGGCAGACCCGGCCGCCCGTGCCGCCGCGCGGGTTCCTCGCCACGGTTTCCCCATATCCTAGTGACCGTGTTGGTTTTTCGGTGGCCGGGCGAAGGCTGCGCCCCGGCTGGTGACGACTTCTCTTTACAGGGGACAGCCCCTGCAGCAAGCGCCAGCTCTAAGTGTGACCTTTAGAATGAAATGAGGAGCGTTAACTGGAGCGTTTTCTTTCTTCTTCGTTCTTTTTTTTTTTTTAAACTCTCAAGGGATTTCACAGGACTACGAGGAGGTTTTGCAAGGAAGAGGCCCCCAAAACCAGAGGCTGTTATCACAGAAGAGCTGACCTAACCTGCTTTTGATTAAATAGTATAAGTGGGGCCTGACTGATTTTTTTAAGCATGCATTTTGTAAAACAGCTTTTGGTACCGAATTCCAACAAGAAGGAAGAATTAAGCGAGCCCTCCCCTGCGCCTAGGCAGTGCTGCGGGGCTGGCCCTGGCTGGTGCACATCAGTAGGGCTGCACAGGGAACTGGCTGAGTTGTTATCCCATTTTCTGACCGCCGAGGGTTTTGTCTCTGAGCGTGGAGCATCGTATGTTGAGCACTCTGGTATTTCCTGACCCTTCCTTCCCTAAGAGCAAGAAGGAGCAGTGAAAAAAAACCTCTTCACTGCTAGGTGTGATAAATCCCTGCAGGAGGCCCTGACACACACTATCTCCGCAGTGAGAGAAAACCCTTACGTAAAGTTTTTACTGCTCCTGGATCGCTCTCATAGTTTCCCTGGAAGTCTCCACTGAAAACGGATTATTACCTGGTGAGTCCTGCCAGTTTGGAGCCCGTGCAACTCGCAGGACGGGCAGAGCGGAGGTGCCTGTTACTGCCGTGCTGGGGACAAGGCTGCTCCTCCCTCTCTCTCAGCAAACGTGAGGATTTTTACTAGACCTGCTAAAAATGAGACTACTTTCCCATAGCAAGGTCTTGAATAAATTTCATTTTTGACCTTACATTTAATGTAACTGCATTACATCTTTGACCCAATTGACAAAGGTTGAGCTGAGGTTAAACCTGAGTGTTTTAAGAGTTTTTGTTTTGTTTTGCTTTTTTTTTTTTCCCCTCCACTTCTTTTTAACCCAAGACTGTGTTAACCAAGATTGTATTTTGATGAAAAACAGGCAGGAAAATATTGCCCAAGGAGCTGTTTTTCCCATCACAGAAAAACGTCAATGAAAATCATTCATCGAGGTCCAGATTTGTCAAAGGTTTCAACATAGGGACTTTTTCTGGTGTTTGTTCCCCAGCTGATAAAGCCAGAGAGGTGGGAAACGTGGTCAGCTCTGCTTACTATTGCTCTGCCACTACTGATAGCGCCAGTGACATAAGTAAGAGCAACCTGATTGCATTAGGTTTATTGTGAAGCTACAAAAAACAGTATCAGGAATAAACCCGGATTTAGGAAACAGGTCCTCAGCACCCTGTGGACTTCAACTCAGTCCCCCCTGACTTCTCCTACCATGTCACCTGTGAACGATTCTTCTGCAGAGGGGTAGGGATGGAGAATCCCATTTCCTAATGGAAAACTATCAGCACTGGGAATTCATCAACACCAGTGAAGTTCAGCTGAAGATGGCAACCAGCCAAATGCTAGGACAAAAAAAAATAAAAAAGATAGAATTTTGCCAGATATTTTCTCAAAAACTTGAAGATCTCCCTGCAGGGAGCCGGGGCTGCCACAGGCAGCCACAAACACGGCTTTGTCGGAGCGGCTCTGGAGGAAGCAGCTCTGTGAGGGCACCGGGAAGGGCTGACACTGCTCTCCTCACCGTGGCTCAGGCTCCTCTCCTGCCGTGATATTTTAGCAGGCATGGAAAAAAATATTAACTGATCTATCTATGGTAAAATTAAAAAAATAAAAAAGAAAGAGAGAGAGAAAGAGAGAAGGGGGGAGAGAGAAAGAGGGAAAGAAGAAAAGAAGGAAGGAAAGAAGGAAAGAAGGAAAGAAAGAGGGAAAGAGAGAAAGAGAGAAAGTAAGGAAGAGAGAAAGTAAGGAAGAGAGAAAGAGGGAAAGAGAAAGAGAGAAAGAGAGAAAGAAAGAGAGAAAGAAAAAGAGAAAGAGAAAGAAAGAGAGAAAGAGAAAGAAAGAGAGAAAGAGAGAAAGTGAGAAAGGAAGAAAGAAAGGAAGAAAGGAAGAAAGGAAGAGAGAAACAAAGAAAGAAAGAGAGAAAGAGAGAAAGAGAGAGAGAGAGAAAGAGAGAAAGAGAGAAAGATAGGAAGAAAGAAAGAAAGAAAGAAAGAAAGAAAGAAAGAAAGAAAGAAAGAAAGAAAGAAAGAAAGAAAGAAAGAAA
>JAUBNY010000429.1:4324722-4337900 GCA_032275445.1 Crypturellus soui | reverse complement strand
AAAGAAAGAAAGAAAGAAAGAAAGAAAGAAAGAAAGAAAGAAAGAAAGAAAGAAAGAAAGAAAGAGAAAGAAAGAAACATGGGTAAGGGCAGAGGGATATCTTTTGGGAGTTTCCAAATAGGAAGAGGAAGATGAAGGTGCCTAAGAGAGCCTTTTGGAGCATTTTCTGTGGACCTGGTGTCATGCATTGCCAGAGGACAAGCTAACAAGCTCCATAAGGCACCAGACAGGAGGTGGGGATCCCGAGGCCAAAATTCTTTGGATTCGGGGGAGCCCAGCACGGCCGTGGAAGCAAAGGCCTGGCATTAGGGAAAAGAGGCACCACGAATTTAGCCATAGGCTTGAGTTAAGCAATGGTTTCAGCAGCAAGCTGAAATCACCCAGCAAGGCTTAAGTTTACGCCTTGGGCAAATTCTTCAAGTGCTTCTGTCCCAGCTCGGCCGCCACTGCGGCCCCACAGAGAGAGCCGGGGGGAAATGGCTGCTCTCCTCACACAGGCACCGTGCGGATCACCAGCCCCGTGCCCGGAGCGAGGGAAGCAGCTGGGAAGCGGGAGCGAAGCACATGGCAGCCCGGAGCAACCAGCAGAAGGGGCCGAGCCCACCAGTGAGAGGAGGAGCCGGCCGAGGCACTTCCAAGGCAGCTCCAAAACGCAGGGAATTCACCTCTCAGCAGTGCCTGATGGGCCCAGCATGCAAGAGCTGCCATTTGGGTGCCTCCTTCTCCCCGCTGGGAAGCTCTCCGGGCCTGGAGAGCAGCATCCTCCGGGCATCGTGCCCTGTGGAGCAGGGGCAGGAGTCTCTCTGTCCCAGGAGCACAGGTGAAAATGGGACATGTGGCCCTGACTGCAGCTCCCAGGAGACACGGGCACACGTTCCAGGGGAGACCATTCCCCTTCCTGGCAAAAATGCCACGGAGTTACAATGCAGCTAGACCGGTAATCACTTCAATATTCTGAAGATGCTTTGGCGCAGGTTAAATCTGAAGCTGTTCCTGGGCTTTGGAGCCCATCAGTCCGAGCTCCTTCCAGGGCTTGGAAAGCAAATCTCCTGTGGAAAATTGCAGACTAAGCAAATAATCACCAGATTTGGTGAATACCAAAGCCAAGAAACCAAATAATTTGGAAGGCTCCATGTTTCTCCATTTTTACTGTTGAAGCGATGAGGGAAGCCAGAAGAAGCATGAAGATACTTTGAACCTGTTCAAAGGAAAAGAAACATCATTTTGCCCTTAGATGAAGCCTGGGGTTTTTACTGACCGCTGACACTGCCTCATCCTAGTCCGATAGCCTAGACCAGTTTCAAGAAAAATACGTGTTTGTGGGGTTTGAAATGTTCTTGGCCTCCTTAGCTCTCGGTGCTGAGCTTTGACAGGATGCAGCACTGTGTTCCCAAGCACTAGCCAGAATGTGTCCAGCACAGTAGAGCAAATGTGTTTTTCTTGTGCTACATGCTGAGTACCAATGCTGGTTTTATTAATGCAAACAGCCCCTCATATTTGAACTGTGTAAACTGTTTCTAACAGATCCTTTCCCCTCTTTGTTCAAGCAAACAATGGCCTTTGGAAATTTATTTTAATGCTGCCGAGACCAAATTGTTATTTAATTTAACAAATGAATAATTCTCTCTTCTAAATCCCCTATAGCTCTGCACATATATTACTTAATAGCTCATCCACATGCCTATCAAATTTTGCTCCTCTGAAAGAATACAGTGATTGACCTCTTGCTCGTACAGCAAGTACAGGAGAGGGAAAAGGGAGATGCATCTCCCTTCTTCATTCCCATCTTTCCACGCATGGAAACATACTTTGATTTTCAATAGGCACATTTGGCTGCATTATTGGAATATGATATATCAAATCTGGAGCTGCTTCTGGGAGGACGTTTGTGAGAGAGAACCAAACAAGGAGGCACGCACGGGGGACGTATAGCACCAGTATAGCAAGTGCTAGACCCCATTAACACGAATCGGAGGGTGTTGTTTCGGGCTCTCTGCAAACACAGGCATCACGTTGGGACTACCACGTCTTCAAGGTGTTTTCCATGTCTGTGATGGCACCTGTCCTTCACAGCCACTAAACTCTCACGAGGTCTGCAGGAAATCTCCTGACCGAGGGTTTCCTTCAGGGGCAAGCAGTGATCGCCTACGTATATTGTGTACACATACGTATGCATGTTATTTATATCATGACATATTCTAGATACCAGGATGCCTGAAAAAACATGATTAGGAAGAGCGTAGGGTGAACAGAGAGGAGCAGCTGAGCTCAGGTTGGTGACTCGGCTACCTCACACACGGGAGCCTGTTTGGCTGACAAAGCTTCTCTCCTCAGCGATGGACCAGGACTCCTGCATCCTCCCCTGCTTTACGGACCTGCTGGTGGCGCTGAGGACGGTGCAAAGCCGGAGCCGGACGGCTCGGCAGGTGCTTCGGTGCCACCTCGGGAGGGCTCCCGGCATCCGCGCGGGACCGCGGCGCCGCCGGCACCGGTGCGGCCTGCGGTACGGGCAGCCCTTCAGGCTCCGCGCTGCGGTTTGGCCTCTCTCCCGGCTGCTCTTCAGGCCCAGGCTCATGTCTGGCTTCGTTCGGCCTCGCTCCCCAAACACTCAGATCTACAGAAAACTTTTCCCAAGGACTTACAGTCTGACTCAAAAAAATGCTGTTGCTCTAAAAGTGTCTTTCAAAGAAATAAAACTGTGAAATAGCATTAGGGGAGGTACAGTAGGACCTACCGTGTCAAACTGTAAATAAGCTGAAAACACTTACTCGAGAGCAGAGGACACCTCCCCCTCCCCTGCCCCCAGCGCTGTAAAAGGCAGCATTAGAAACATTCTTGTATTTAGGTAAAAATGTGAGGCCTAAGCAGTTAAAAGGCAATGTGTTCTAAAGCCTCCCTAATCTATTTTCCTCCAATTCTTTCCACCTCTAAGAAGCTTGTGGAGTTAGTTGCCGATTAACATTCAGGAAGATTGTACTCTGTCTCCAGTTCATTGCTCTCTTGTTGGCTTATTGTTATTCAGAGCCCATTTATTGTAGATGAGCCATTCATTTTCCTCTAATTGGATGGGATTGGATTTCACTTTCATTGTTGGATGCATTGAAAACCCGGGAGGGGCTGCAGGGATCAGACCGGGGCTGGGGAGACGGAGCGGAGCACAAAGTTTAGGCTGCAGCTGAAAGCCAGCTCCCAGCTCCGCTGGTTTTCACATGCAAATGCCTCGCTGCTAGATTCGCAGGGTCTCCCTCGCCATCCTGGATCCCTTATTGCGTAACGGGTACACTAAGTGTTCTCGTTTTGCTTGCTCCTCGCCGCAGCGCTCGCTGCTCTGGGGCCGCCGGCAGCGTTTGGAGCCGTGGCAGGGCCCCGGCCCCGACGCCTCTACTGCCGCGTCGCGGCCGCCTCCGTGGGGCTCTCGCCAGCGCTCGCAGTCACTCGGCTCGCGGCGCCCGCAGGGCTGCAGGATCAGAGCGCGCTGCCCTATCCTGCCCTGGAAAAGGGCTCACCTTCCTGGGGTAACACCGGGCTCCGCAAGGAGGACGCGGTCTGGAGGCCGCAGCCGGTCCTCACACCGGTGTGTGCCTGCGGGCGCCAGCCAAACTGCAGCCTCTTCAGGGGAAATCGCTCCACAACCTGGAAGTGCGACTGGGAAGTGCCCAAAGCCCCTCTCTGCCCCCCAGGAAGGACCCACTGCCACCAGTGCTAGAACCAGCAAAACTCCTTTCCTGCAGATCTGTGCCCAACACCTGCTGGCTTCTAAGAAGGTGCTACCTCAGTGCAAAGCCAGCCTAAATGAAAGTGTTTATTGGTTTCTTTTCCGCGTGGATCCTCTGTTGTTTCGTAACAGGCTAAGTGTGTCCTTGAATCCCTCACTCCCTTCCACCAGACTCCTTTAGTTCAGTTTGAGGTGACTTGATGCTTCTGAAAACCCTTCCCATGTGCTGAATTCAGAGACTGCAGACCAGCAGTGACCAAAGGTGACTGGGAGAGGGACAGAGAGCCCAACGCACCATGTAGGTTAAAAAAAATAGGCAATTAACAACAGGACCAATGATCCCGTTGGCCAGACCAAGGCTCTGTCTGAAACACAAAATATTTAAGATATTCCGGTCCCTTGTTTTAACAACTGATAAAGTGCAGAGATACTCCGGGAGCACCTCCTTTGGAGGCTGGGGCGGATCCCCATGCCCAAGCACACACAAGGAGACACGTAAGGGAGATGTCTCCTCAGCACGGCCACAGCAAGTCTACAGAGCTCACAGTCGCTCGCTTTGATGCCCAACTATACACATAAAATACTTGATTTGCTCCATGAAATACACAAGGGTTTACAGGCCTTCTTCCTGCAGAGGTTTCAGTCATTCTCAGTCTCTGGCTCTTGGTGGCTCCTGAGGTCTCTTGGCCCCTATTAACCAGTCTGCGAATGTAACAACGCAAGCCCATGAGCTCCACAGCCCATATCCTGCGTTTGCACCCCCCTGGAAAACCGAGGTGGCCTGCAAATCAGAAATTACAAAGAACATCTGCTCTGGCTCAAACACAGGCCTCCTCTTAACCTTCCCACGAGTATGCGAAGCAGCATAGCCTGAAACCATCCCATGCAAGGGCCCTTCAAGCCCCTGCAGGTCTGTTAGCTCTGGGCACTAAAGCTGGCTGCAGCCACAGTCTCATCAGTGCAGTGAGGAAGGGGGATCATCTCCTCACCCCTGGCCATGTCTTCTCGTGTTGTCCATGCACGGATTTCAGGGCATCTTTGGGCACTGGTTCTGCCGTGGAGCCATGTGAACCCAGCGCCGCCCTGGGGCGTGTGGGACTCAGGTCCTGCCCTGTGAACTGCTCCCTGCCTTCTCCTTGGGACAGCTCAACATGGTTGTGACCGGTTTACCCAGTGACTCCTGTGGCTCTCTGTAACTCCTCTGCTCTGTCATTCACCAGCTCTGAGCTATCTACAGGGCTTCTGCACTGCTTCCCAAATCACAGATGCGGACGTTGAAACACCCAGGGCCACAGCTCTTCTGGAACGGTGTCTTTGGATGACATTCTCCAGCCGCAATTACTCTTCAGATCTATTGCCGAGCTACCTAAAGCCATGCTGGATGCATTACAGCAGTTTTAACATTACTTCTTGTCATAATATTTCTTTTTATTTAAGTGGAGACCCTGCAGAAGCCTCAGAGTCTAGTCATCTGCATCAGTAAGTCTTTGGCCTAGCAGGACATTTTGCTTCAAGAGAACCTTTCATAGCAACCCACACTGGTGAATATGTAGGTTGCAGCACACACACAGATTTCAAGTATTTTTCTCCTTTTCTGCTTTTCTCTCTATTTTTCTCCTCAACTATCAGCTACAAAGAGGTAGTGGGATTTGCTCAGCTGGACACAGAACCAGAGGTGAAGAAGTTTGTTTCTAAGATTGAGAGCAGAACAGAGAAACCAGCACGAGGGTGGTAGATCTTCCTGGGATCTCCCTGGATCTCCCTGGGAACAGTTGCCTTTTGTGCAGTGGTCAAATCAAACTCTTCCTCTTCCTAAAGACCAGCAAATCCCAATTGCCCATCCCACATGTGTGGGAGGTACAAACGTCTGCTCATGCAAGGTCTTCGCGAGGAGATGTAGTACGAATAGCAAAAATTACTGCCCTTTTAAAGCTTCCCCAACAACTACAGAAAGGTGCTATTCCAAAGACTTTCTCTACCAGTAAAAAAAATGACATTTTAGTTTTATTTCATTTCAAGATTTTTTCTGTCTGTGTCTTCTCTTTTTTTTCTTATTCTTCCTTTTTCCTTTTGTTATGAATTATGAGCAGATAAAAAACCCCACACGCTTAAGACAACTTGACACTTAAGACACACTTAAGACAACTTTTTCCAATATACTCTCATTTCCAGATTTTTTTGAATGGGAACAACCAACCAGGCATAAAATAGTACTAAATGAGAAAAAAAAAAGAAAAAAGAGAAAAGGGGAAATATATCCAAAGTAGGAGAGTAAAGAAAGGAAGAAGGGAAGGAGCTTGCTAGCAGCTGGGAGTCTCACCCCACGTCCCCCCTACTCCCTCTTGAACCGAGGAAGGAAAGGAGAGGTTATTTGCAGGCTGGCCGGCTTTCCCGACCTCGCCTGCTGCCTCCCGGTGCCAGAAGGCCTCTTTCCAGTCCGGAAACACAAAACAGGACCCAGGATTCCCCTGGGAAGGATGCAGGAGTTGGGCTGGCTCTGAGGTAGCCATACCCAGGCTGTCAGTGCAACTCCAGGAATCCCAGGATTTGCTTACAAAGGTTTATGGCCTTAGGATGGCAAAAATCATCCTCGTTGTCCACGGCTGGGCAAGAAGTGACAAGAAACAGGTGGTTTCTGGTCACTCATCATGTTTTTATGGATCTGCTCCTATTCGGACAAGCTGCTTTGCAGCGCAGGGGACCAGCGTGGGCTGTTTCCCACGAGACGTTTGCCCTCTTCCAGCCACATCACCCACCACGTACAGTGAAACCACTGCAGTTTCTTACTGCCGCAGCCACGGAAAACAATCCTCCCCTTGGGCCATTTCTGTGCTTTTTATATGCTCGGCGCCAGGAGGGCTTTGGCAGCAAGGCCAGGAGACGGCGTTTTCTCCAGAGCCCGGCATTCCCGGGAGGTGACCGAGGCAGGGGAGAGGCGCTGCTGCCCCAAGGCCGCTACGGAGGCAGAAGACCGGGAGGGAGGTAGACTCGGCCTCAGCTCAGCGCGGAGCCCCATATGAGGCCGGTAGCCAGAAGGGAACCCGGGACAAGACGAGGTAACGCGGACAGAGCACAAACACTTCTCGTGGACACGGGGGCGGCTGCCGGAGGGCTCCGGCCCCGCGGCCGCCCCGACGGACAGACAGACGGAAGGATGGACGCGCTCCGGCTAGCGCGGCGGCGCGGCGCGTTTTCCAGGATGGGCCTTTGTGCCCCTGCCTGGCCGCTCACCCTCCTTCCGTGGTCAGGTTTGCTCATTTCTCTTGTCAGCTGTCTCGGGGCAGAGAAAAGGCTTTCAGTTTTAAGCAGTTTCCTTTTCAGCAAGCCTTTATGGAATTCCAACCTCCATTTTTTCTTTTTTTTTTCTTTTTTTTTTTAAGCATAGGGACATCATTTATCTTGGACTTTAAGTTGCAGGGGCCTTCAAGGGGCTTCTCTTTCTCTTTCCCAGCTGCATTTGTTGACACACAGTCAATCTGGTTTTGCCTCCGTCCCCCCTCCTCCCCCGGCGGGCCATAAAGCGCGGGCAGCTGTGCCCTTTATTAGCATAGCCATTTCAGACCCAACAAGGGGGAAGACACCAAATATATTACAGCCATTACCTCTGTCAAAAAGTGACAATTTTAAAACATTTTGGCTTTTCACTGGGAAAGCCGGCCGCACAAAGGAAAGTGCTATAATTTTATTGTAAATGTTTTTTAAATATGGGTCACTTGGCCATAGTCGCTTGATAGGAGGAAAAAGTTCAAAGCTTGAGAACAGTTCAGGCAGATAGTAGATTTTTATTTTTTTAAGACTTGGCTTTAAAATATGCTAGTTGGGGCAAAAATACAACAGTGAGAAGCATGCAAAATAAGATCTCGTTCCTGGTGGTTTTGTTTTCAGCGCAGCTCTGTTCATGCTTTTCCCATCTACTTATAAGGGTTTTACAACTTGGACGGGAGTTATTCCATCCCAACAGGGTGTTATGAACATTTGGGGACTGAGGGAAGAGGAAAGAATCCAGGCAGTCGCTGCTCTGGTCTCAAAAAGACTCAAGACCAAAAAAAAAAGGTACTTTTTTTCTTCCCCAAATGCCTTTGAAACCCCGATGTGCCACTGTACTGTAATTTAGCAGGCAGGATCATTGACTGAGCATGCAGTAATTCTGATGCCTCGGAGTTCTGGTATTTTAGGCTGAGGTTTGGATTCCAAAACACATACATAAATTTACTGCATTTTAGATGGCACAAATTATATTTTCAAGCTTCCAGAATTGGGAACTGGCCTTAGGCCAGGACTAATGTCTACAGTCAGCATCTGTGAGCTGCTCTAAAAGAGAAAAGCAGATATGCAGCTGCCCTGAAGCACCTGGATTGTGACTGCTTTTGTTTTAATCTGCAGTGAGAACATCAGACAAAGAGGAAGGGGCAATCCCAGCAGGATTTATTTTAAATGACACCACTTTGCTCTTTATTTACAGCATCTGGGGACAACTTACAATCCTTTTCCCCCGCTGTTAACCGTACTTCCCTAATTACAACTTCTGCTTGAGGTTTCACTTTGCTTTTTACTTTAAGGACACACATAAAGCTTGGCTTAGGACAACTTGTTAAACCGAGTCCCCAGAGCAAAGCCTCCTTAAGGTAACTATTTCAGTAGAACCACACGAAACCCTGCCCGCAACGTTCCCGTCCGCTGCTGCTGTTCGGGTTGCGGCAGCTCCTGAAGGCCGATTCCCCGCTGCACTGAGCAACACACGGGTCTGCGGGAGGGGGAGGCCATCCTGCTGCAAGACCGCTGCTGTCCGAGGCAAGGGGCAGCGGGCAGGAGTTCTCACCACCCATCTCTTGGCAGGCAATTCAGCAGCTAAATGCAACCAGCTGGTCTCCGCAGGCTCCCTCTGTAGTCAAGGGAGGGAAAGCAAAGCTCCAGCGGAGGGTCACGCAGTGCACCCAAATTAGCCTGGCTTTGAATTGCGCTCGCTCTCATCCGCGACTGCAGAAGGCGTTTGCAGAGACTACGCGAGTCATTTAGCCGGCTGAGTTGGGTGGTCTGAATAATTCCTTCCCCAGCAGCGCCCACGGGCCTGCCTAGGTGCCCCACGGAGACCGGCCCGCTGGCCGGGGACCTGTCCCGAGCGCATCAGCACTTCAGCGCCCTCCCTCACGCGCGCCAGGGAAAGCCAGAAAGCCAGGAGCTTGTTCCAGCCCGTCGGATGCCACAGCTCCCGGCCAGGACGGAGAGCTGGCAGCAGCCACAACAGCACCAGATGATGCCATTGGTGTGGCCAGGGCAGGGGCCAAGTTCTCGGGATTTTTTTCCCCTTGGCAGCCTGCAGCTGCCAGACCTTTCTGCAGGGGGAACTGCTGTGGGACAACGCGGCTCTTCAGAGGCATCTCACGGTGCAGCCACACGCAGCTCAGGAGCAGCAGCAGGGGAAAGGGCTGCTGCTGGGGACCTCCTCCTGAGCAGGGGGCTCTTGATCCCTTCCTCTGGGACCTCCTGCTTGTGGCCCCACCAGGACGGAGCAGGGAATGGACACGCCGTGCAAGAGGGAAACCAGCTCGTGGAAGTGTGAGGCTGCTCGGAAAACAGGGACAAAAACACCAGCCAAAGCATTACTGATTATCACTGCTGATGGGAACCACTGACCTTCTGCAGGACCAAATAACACAGGAAAACCGAGAATTAATTAAATTCACCCACAGACAGCGATGCTGGCAGTGAGAGGGGAGCCTCACAAACCACCACGTATAGGAAATCATCACAGTTTTCCCCACTATGCAGCCTCCTGCCTCACCCATCCACCCTGGTTAACTTCCAGCAGTCGGGGAGACGGAGCAGGGTCTCCTGCGCCCTGCGCCTCACAGCCTGAGCCTGCTGTCAGGCACTGGAGATCATGAGGGAGATGATACAAAACACCCTTCTCAGGTGCTCAGTCAGCTCCAGGGAGAGCTGAGCAGCCCCGGTTAGAGCTGTTTGCACATTGCCAAATGCACCCGGCTGGAGGATACGTTGTGGAGCTAAAAGCACTTTGCAGCCCCTCAAAAGT
This sequence comes from Crypturellus soui, assembly GCA_032275445.1. NCBI lineage: Eukaryota > Metazoa > Chordata > Aves > Tinamiformes > Tinamidae > Crypturellus > Crypturellus soui. The sequence continues at coordinate 4,328,151 of JAUBNY010000429.1, read as the reverse complement.
CCTGGTTTAAATATTGCAGCACTAGAGTGGAAACCCACATTCTGGAAAGAAAGGACTTCATAAAAAGCAAAAGCCTTTTCATGGACAAAGTAGGAAATGTTCCCTGCCACTTTTTTTCTAAGAGCTAGAGCCATCGAAATAATTAAGATGTTAGCACAGCAAAGATTTTCATTTATAAGATTAAATTGTGCCAATATTTTGTCCGCAAGTCAGCTGCATCTTTGTACCGACCCTAAATTATCATTTTTACATGCTTGGTCAGAAAAGAATCTGACCGGGGCAGCTAACTGTTTAACTTGTTGCTCATCAAAGCCCTGTAAAGTCTGGTTTTCGCTTGTTTGAATAGTGGGACACTGTCCTTTTACAGCCAGCCTTATTAAAGCGCAGGATTTTATTAGCTGCTTCGTGGTAATAAGGTGGAGGACAATGTTGTGGAATGCTCCCTCGGAAGATCTGGCTGCTTGTGTGCGCTGCAGTTTGCTTTGCTCTTTCTGACTCGCACGCTTGGCAACCGGCTGACGCGGCAGCTCGCTGCCCTGTCGCGCTCTCCTCCCGAAAGCCGCTCCTGACAACACATTCCTTTTTTTAACCCAGAGAGATAGAGAAAAACTAGTTTCTGAAGAAATATAAAGGACCATACTATTATCCTGTTTTTTTTTTTCCTTTTCTTTTTTATTTTTTTTTAAGCCTTGGCAGAATTTCAGATTTCAAGATGTCTACATTTAGGATGGAAAAAACTTTTTGGCCACACACATACACATAAATGCTATATATGTAAAACATTAAGCCTGTATGGTTTCCTTATTTCTGCCAAATTTTCTCACAAGCAATATTTAAAACATATTGTAAACATCCATTTTTCCTCAAAAACCACTTTTGGGCTATGTGAAGTTTCAATTACCACTAGACAATACCTGCCAGGAAGTTTTCATTAACTTTTGAACAAATAAGTCTGAGCTATTTTGTGAAAGAACCAAGTATTCTGACCAATTTCAGTATTTCCCATGGTCTTTTGTTTCATAACTCTATTTTAATGGGAAACAAAGAAAAGCAAAACTTCCAAATCACTGACAAGCTTCAGTGAAAATTGTGTTACTCTTGACTGTCGATGCCAACATAAAGACTGAACCACCAGCTCGTATGTTTGGGATTAAGCGTGATACAGGTTTTTTTGCATGTGCAGAGCATGCTTTTGGACTCTGTTGATCAAAAATTCATAGTCACCACCAGAATATACATTGACATTTTTCCTCCATGTTCCCTTTTCTGATTACAGTAATTTCCTAGGTAAGTATAGTCAAGAATTTCAGGAAAAAAAATGAAAACATGCATTTACATCATTGAACATTACTTCAAATGAGACCCTCATACTATATGAAGTTGCATGTCAAATAGAGGCATAGTGATTCTATCAATCAGAATTACTGCCGAAGAGCCAGCAAACCTTTCGTTGTGCCCCAAGCTGGAGGCTGTTGGGGATGAAGATGCTGCAGCCGTCTCTCTCCGTCACCTCTGGACCGCAGCTTTGGAGGCTCGGTGAAACGTAGTGCAGCACCTCTGAATCTACTGGAAAGCAAAGAAAATACACAGGCAGCCATGGCAGCATGGGTATGACAGGCAATCTCACCTGCATCTAACCTAGGAAACGAGGAGCAACAGCTCCACTCCTGAGGATGTGAATTGGTAGCGGTCAAGGCATGGGAGGAATCGAGAAGCCCCAGCCTCTGACGGCGAAGTGAAGGCCCAGCCGCTCCCATGGCTGACGCTGGCCTCTTGCTTCAGACGACACTGATCCAGACGACAGGATCTGTAAGAAAGAGGTGCAGCTCAGTTAGGCTTTAGGGAAGACGAAAGACGCCACTTTCTCTCTGGAGTTACTAAGCGCAAAGGGAACTGCTGGACGGATGCTGCAAGGGGAACGCCCCTGGAAGAACTAGAACCTACTGAACAGGGACGGAGTCTCAAGCTGGGGCAGACTATGAAGAGCCCCAAAGGCATGAAGTACTATTGAACTCTGAACAGCACCGAAGCAGCTTCACAGGCCGACTGCACTCGTTGCATTGCCCAGAAAAAAAATGTTCAAAGTCACTCGAGTCCTGAAATAAATGTTGTTTTAAATAAGGTCCAATTGCTCAATGGAGAGGTTTGTCCTAGAAAACAAACCCAAAAGCAACCCCCTAATTTCTAGATCGAGCAAACAGTTTCAGGGCGATTTTTGGTTAAACAACCAAGTGTTCGCTTTGCTTTTCTCCAGAGTCTCAACCAAAAAGAAACTTGCACATGTGCATGGTCACTTTGAAGAAAAATTTGTATTTCAAAGAAGAGCTGATAGTCTTGCAGCAACTTTTCCACGAACTGTCGTCTTGCAGCAAAAGAAATGCTTTGGCATTTGGCACTAGGGGAAGTTATTAGTTCGGCTAAATCTAAGAGTGAACTTGCTACAAGCAACTCCACTGCACAAATCGCTCTTGAGCTAGACTGGGCAGGTAGAACCTCCAGTTCCACCTCCAGTTGCCTCCAGTTTCACTTCTTAAGGAAAGCAGCATCTCATGCCTGTAAAACCCAACAGCGACACGTATTTTCCAAGACAAAAGAAACAATAGTTGTTCTGTTGCAATGGGCAGAAATCAGATCACAAAAGCCTTTGCTGTGCTGGTCCCTGTAATGAGGTCCCTGGAGCCAATACTGTTTTACTGGCCTCTTTAGGCCAATCATTTTAGGTGCAGTAGATTACGGTCATGCAAGAAACTGAGTTTTTGTTCTCTTTCTTACCCTGTATTCATCCCTTCTGTAGAAATCCATGCAGAAACAACTGCTTCTGCAGCAGCGTAAGTCTCGGCCGATGCCAAGACACGGCTCAAGCCCCCATTAACAGAGGTAGTTAAGTTTTGCTCCTCAGGGAGAGTTCATACTCTTTGCACCTGCAGTGCACTTAATGCTTGCCTAGGCCGAGCTACGAGTCATTCACGGATGATGCTATTCCAAGAAGATAATTTCTGAGACTCAGCTTTAGATACAACTAAGAATGTTTTTTTTTTGCTGCTGGATATCAGCTCCCAAAACAGCCTCACTCAGGAAACCAGGGTAAGAGGAGAGAAGAAGAATTTTTAACAGAAGACTTCAATGCCATCTCCAGCTCCTTTGGCTTCTCGGTGTGATTATAGTATCATAAATGTAGTGATTCTTTAGCTGGCTTTCTTTGCCCCTATGCATTTTGTGATGTTCCGCTTTGGTGCAGCAGAAAATACATCCCAAATAAAGTCATAACCTAGAACACAGATTTATTAAAATGCTCCAAAGGGCCCCAGCATACGGAAGTGTGTAGAATTGGAGACACGGTCACTGGTTTCCTTTACACAAAAGGGACAGAGCCCTGCTCGAGCAGTGTCCTTTGGGAAAATAAGCCACTGCTGAGATGGTAGCAGCGGC